>JAYMSE010000004.1:0-149603 GCA_036897945.1 Silene undulata | reverse complement strand
ACCCTCTTAACTCAAACACCGAACTGCCAAATTTAATGGCTATCTTTGTTTGGTGCATGGCTTTCCTCTCCAGTTGGTTTAGTTCAGGAAAGTTTAAACTATTGAACTGGCTTGCCCGATGGGGCTGAGCTTGTCCCGATAGAAGTAGGATCGGGTTCCCAAGATTGGCTAGACAAGAGGAGTTTACTTGAACCCGTCATGACCACAAAATACGTCTGAGAATATTAAATTTTTCGGGGGCGCTTGCTCGAACTTCTTCCTATGATTGAGACTTCTCTTTCTCCAATGTTCCCGTCCATTCATCGCACTTGGAATGGCGTTTGGCGGATTCCCGTGCTAGCTCGAACTGTTGAACTAGAGTTCTGACTCCTTTACTGATCAAGTGTAGTGCCGGAGCGAGCTGGATCTTGCGCATAGGCATACTTGATCTTTTGACCGATTTCACGTGCATACTAGAGTGTGTAATGAGAGGCCTATGGCCTTCTTACTGGCTTGAGGAGAAAGCCTTTCCCTTCCCAGGCTTTTTCGAGGATTAATCAGTTAATGCTCTCTGTTCAAGACCTATGAGCAGTAGTGGCGGAGAGGCAATCCAGCATCCAATTCCAAATGTAACATTTTATGAGGTATGAAATGACCGGAGAGGAATGCTACGCCTCAATCACAGGAATCTAAGATGCGACCCTCTTGCCGTAAGTCTAGCATTGATACGATTCTTACTATGTCTAAGGTCTAAGTCTAAAACAGAATCATGAAGCATGCTTGTAGGGCTGCCACTTGAACTTGCATTGTTCCCACCTGTCTTCTTCTCACTAGATTTCTTTCACTCTAGTAGGAACCTCACAAGCCTTCTTGGCCTCTTACTCTGAAAACTAGGCCCCCAGAGCTTTCAAATAAAAATATATATATATATATATAGAAGAACTCATTTAAATTGAGAAGAGGTCCCCTTATTATTATAATATAAAAGGATCTGTTCAAACTTTTTGACATCGTAAAAGGTGTCAGTCAGGCGTAGAGCCATAGTTTTCTTTAGGCCAATTCCACCGGTTGGAGTGCGAGTGATTCACTTTCGGTTCCTCCTTGACTTTTTTCGACTGTCTTTCTTTTATGTTATTCGATTCCTTCTCTTTTTTTTTTTTTTAGGAGCTATTCACCTGTCCACTAATTCCTTCTGTCATATACCTCCCCACCAATAGATAGAGACAAATAAGAATAACCAAACCACGTCTACAAAATGCCAGTACCAAGCAGCAGCTTCAAAGCCAACGTGATGAGACTTGCTAAAAGAACCAAAATATTGACGAATACCACAGATAATCAAGAAAAGACTACCTATAAGCACATGAAAACCATGAAAGCCAGTTGCTAAGAAAAAAGTAGAACCATAAATACTATCAGAAATAGTAAAGGGAGCTTGATAATATTCCATCCCTTGAAAGCCAGTGAAGACCAGAGCCAGTAAAACAGTAGCTACTAAAGCGTAAACAGCACTCTTTTGCTTACCCGCCAGTATAGCATGATGAGCCCAAGTTACGCCAGCTCCAGATGAAAGAAGAATCAGCGTATTCAGAAAAGGGATTTCCCAAGGATCTAAAACAAAGATACCTTTTGGGGGCCAAATACCTCCTATCTCTATTGAAGGTGCCAAAGACGAATGAGAGAAAGCCCAAAAAAAAGCAAAAAAGAACATAACCTCCGAGACGATGAAGAAAAGAAAGCCATATCGCAGTCCTAATTGTACTACTTTGGTATGATGTCCTTCTAATGTGGATTCGCGTAGAACATCCCGCCACCACACAAACATGGTATAGAGGAGAAAAAGAAGGCCCAAAGTCAGAAGGTATTCACCCCCTTCAAATGAGTGCATGTACATCACACCTCCAACGGTCGTTGCCAAAGCTGCGAGTGAACCAGAAAGAGGCCATGGACTGGGATCTACCAAATGAAAAGAATGACGTTGAGATTCAATCATCAAGAAAGATATACCAGTTCCATCTAAACAAAACCTTCAGAACCCGAAAGAAGAAAAGGCTGCTTGCTCCTTGGGCTCTCATTTTCTATCTATCTGACAAGTTAGGAAGGGATGGTTCTTTCAGTGCATTGCCATAAGTCTAAAAAAAAAAGTCTCTCCCTTGAAAAGAAAGTTGTTTGGCCGACGAACTCCGTGGTAAACTTGCTTAATTTCCTTCTCTTCCGAAGTAGGCGTTATTATAATAAAAGAAGTCACCAGCAAGAAAGAAAGTAGGGAATTCATAAGTCATAAGATCGTTAACAAGAGAAGCCAATGGTATAGATGATAAAATAGAAAGTCAATTCCCAGGAGGTAAAGTACTGTAATAAGGAATGCCCCTTCTGTCTGTTGTTTATATATGGTTTCCGCTTTCTTGGCCGTTTAGAGCATGTATTAGCATTATGTCATTCTTACTAATGCTCCCCGCTCCTGTCTTTGAAAGGAATTCCCAGAACGCAGTGCTATATGAAGACTCCAAGATCAAATAGAATATGTTTCCTTCTATTCTTCCTGAGGCAAGAATTTCTCCGAAAGAGGCGATCAAAGTGATTTTCTTCTTTTTTCCAAAGAAGTCTACGGCCTGACACCATTGGGAGACTTCAAATAAACTAGAGTACATATAGGATATACCCGTGTTAAAGCCCTTTTTCAAGATATCTTCTAAACTTCCTGTTCTAAGGCCCTTGCTTTCTATCTCGTTCGCCCGGTGTGAAAGCATTTGATTTCTGAGTTTGAGAATGATGCTGATCCCAAGGACTCCATCTCTATCATTACATATTAGAATATAGAAAGTAAAGAAAAGAAGGCATGACCAGAAGAATTGTGTGAAATAAGTCAATTTATCCAGTTGAGGCATAAGAATCATACACTTTCTCTTTTTCCCTCCGGCATTAAAAAGACTTCTTCGCCTCCGTTTCCTTTTGGCCCTGGAGAAGCTTTGACGCGGGGCCAGAGTTTGCTGATTCATAGATATCGGTAGTTGTCCGGTCGTACCCAAACAAGAAGATTCCAGAAGAGAATGCACCTAAGATCAAATATTTCGACGTTGAATCAGACTCTTACAATGAGAGCCGTCTTTATTTCATTATAAAGAAAAGCCTTTCTATAAGTGCTTCGTTGACCAAAGAGTTTATCTCTCAATTCCACTAATTTAGTTTTTTCTTTTATTTCGGTAAGCAGGAGGTCTACCTCTTCTCTGATGTCATTGACATCAAAAAAGAGTTCTTCCCGATTAAAGATGTAGGAAAGTTGTAAAACGACATCCTCAATGATATAAAGCTTCTCTTTATAGTTATTGCTTAGTCCGCTGTCCCCATCAAGACTAAGACGAGTAGCTTTTACATTGTTGTAGGCTTCCTCATTTTGCTTTGCCAAAATAGAATCTATGACCCGCAGGCGCCGTTGGGTCTCGTTTCTCCACTCCTGCTCTGAGTCGGAAGAATGAAACTCTTCCGAATCATATTCAAAAGCCACCCCTAAAGTCGGGTCCGCGGGCCCTCCAGGCGGGGTTGCAGAGGACGAAGATCCAGGCTCAAATGAACCCGAAATAAAAGGTGCTACTGCCCCTAATAATTCATTGCTCCCTGGATCCATTAAAAGGATGCCCCAGGTAAAGCGAAAAAGAAGAAAATAAAAGAAAAGCCTACAAAGAAGTTTTATGAAAAACGGCTGTTTTTCATAAAAAAGAAAAACTTTAAAACAGAAAAGATTGGGAAAGGGAGATTTCTTGTCAAAAACGAAGTAAAAAAGAAAGAAAAGACATAGTCCCAAAATGATACTTGGGACTGCCCCAGATAAAAGATAGAGGGTAATTCCGAGAACCAAAGAGGAGATCAAAAGGCAGACCAGAGTAAGTAATGGGCAAAGAAAGTTTGGAGAGCAGTATAACATCATAGTAGTCTTTGTTAAAGTAACTAGAAATTCAAATGATAAAAAGATTTTGTCTGAAAATCTAAGATAAGATTTTCCAATCGTGGTATTCTTTCAGAGTCGTTTTCCTTTCCTAAGCTGCTCCATGAGTGGATGTGTTAAGCAAACTAGACCGGCATCCTTCTTCTTTTTCTTCTTGTTTTTTCTTTTTCTTCCAGCTCCTGTAGTCCTTTGTTATAATGCGAGGGCAGGGTTTGAACCTGCAGTCTTCAGGGCATGAGAATGAGTTCTTCCGTTTTCTCCACCTCGCTAAGAATCAAATTGATCCTCACCCTAACAAACTTAGCCAAAGTGGGGCTTGCACTTATTCTTTCTCCCAAAGAATCTGAGTACTTTCTGGCAAAAGCGCCAGACGGTTTGACATACCAAGGTCAGAAGAGGAGCGGGTCTCGTCTTCCTTCTCTGACTTTACTAAGATGCTTTTTCTTTCTTCTTCCTATTGAATACTGATGAACAAGAGTAAGCGGATGAAGTAAAATCCCTATAGGAGATCCATGGATCACGTAAGGTATCTTTGATTGTTAAAATGTAAACGTGTTAAGCTATTTGCGTGTCTGATTTTAGAGCGTTTATTTGCTTCTTCTTATATATGTATATTAAATCTTACTTTTCGTGTTATTTTGCTGCACTTTAAGAAATAAGATTGTTCTCTTTTTTCTTTCTTTTTGCTTGAATCGAGTAAGCAAAGCTAGGTGTAAAGAGCAATTGGAAGCATCTATTCTTATCCTATCCTATTAAAGTTAAATCGGCATAACAAGTTTAAGGATTTCCGAAGTCAGTTCTATTGTAAGATGAGAAGATTGTGGAGAAAATATTATAGGGAATGGCTAGATAACTTATTTTTAATCAACCACTTGCTTCATTTTCTTAGTAATTTTTTTAAGCCATAGCTACCGTTCTCAAATAAAGATCAGTCAGAATGGTCTTTGGTTTACGAGAGGTCGAAAGTGAGAATGGAAGTCAATTCCGACTCGACCTCAGCTCCTATGCTTGCTCCCGCCGGGAAGCAAGATCATTCATAAAGTTCCAAACTCTTACTTAGCTCAGAGAGATCAGAGGAGGTCACTCACATTAGGCGCCTTTCTTCCACATCATAGTCATAGAAGGTAAATGATCTAGTGCTTTGTCGATTCAATCACATAAGGATTCATGCTCACACCACCTCGCAAGGTACCCCTTTTTACAGATAGAGGATGCCCCACGATTCAACTGAAGGTAGCCGATTTCCACTTCATTCAAGAAGACCCCCGGTAAAGTAAATGGGGAAAGACAACTCCGCACAGCATTACCCAATTCAAGCCTTCTTTTCTTTTTATGAACAAACAGGGACTCCTGCTGTTTTTTACAAGTATTGTCCCAAGACGTGAATTAAGCTCTTTCAAGAGGTATGGGTCAACCCGGGGAGCGTGTCGCATAGCATGCTTCAAATAAAGATATGGTAATAGTTTGACTTATAATAGTGATGTTCGACTCGATATTTAAAAAGAAAAAAAAAACTCAAATCTAATTTTAGGGATCCCCGGATTCTACAGTGCCTTTTTTATTGCCAAGGGACTCGTTTTTACAAACCCTGCATCCGGGCGCAAGTGATTTCTTCATCCAATTCGAAAGATCATAAGAGAAGAAAAGTTAAATAGATAAAGTGATGACGCCTTTCCCCGACTATAAAATCTTATACTAGCAAGTTCATCCCATCAAGTTCAATTCCGAGCATTACATTTCTTAAAGAAAAAAGTTATATCTCTAGATTAGGGGCACTTACCCGACGCCCGGCCGTGGTCCGTTACTTTCTTCCGAAATGAAACTTTTTTTTTAGGTTAAAGACCGAGAAAATCTTGACTTTGCCTAAGTGATTAAATATGCTTGCTGTATCGACCAAGCTATCTGATTTCCTTCTTGTCTGCATACCCCGCGCCCCTCTCAGGAAGCACATGAAACGACTTCATGGCAGGCTCCTCTTCCTTATAACTCCGAATTCTGAATTCAGGTTTTAAACTACTAAAGCTACAGGCAGAAAGAATTTCTCTGGCTTGCTTTTCTGATACCCTATCCTCTTATCCAGCAGACGAGGCAATTTCAATGTAGCGAGCATAAAGGGAAACCCAAGGGCGCTTACTTCTATTTTGTTTTCCGAAATCCTATCATAAGCTCCCTACGGGCGTCTTTACTAAAAAAGAGGCCTACCATCCTAAACCAATCATATTTATAAACAGTCTTTCTTGAGTGAGCTTTCAATGCTAATGTCTACAAAAGCAGCACTTTATCTTATGAGAAATGAGAAGGATTCATAAAAACCCAAAAGGGGATTACGTCTGGCGCTATTTTCAAAGAGGTGCCCCGGGGAATCCGAAGTCCCAGCAAATGGTTCTATTTCTTCTAATTCTCCTGCTTCGGTATTTCGTTTTCCATTACAAAAGCCCCACGAAAGAAGTTAAACCTTTTTTGGCGGTCTGGGGACCGAACGAGCAAAGCTGCTCAAGTGTCAAACGCAATTAAACGCTAAGCGTACCGGGGGCATGGTCATTAGATGACACTTACTGTCCAGGCATAACCACTCAAAGGGGGTCATTCTAAGGTGTCTTTGAAGATTTCGTTGAAGATGCGGGATTAGGCTAGTCTTTAGTCGCATGGGAGCTCTGCGTCCTCTAGTAATTGGCGTTGGCGAAGTTATACGGCGAAGCTCTATCGCGAGGGGAGAAGATAACTGTCAGCGGTTAGTACCTAACTGAACGAGTGGACCCTGGAAGAAGGAAAGCTTTTATTTTCTTATAAAAATTCCTATAAACACCTATAAACAAAGGATGAAGGTTTAACCTCTTTCTAACCCGTAATGCTAGGTCGTAGACAACGACATCTTACCTTACACCTAGCGTGCATACTTCTTTCGCAACACCGCGTGAATCAAATACAATCAATATAATAGAGTATCCGACAGCCTGCTCTGTCACCATCATCGGTGAAAGTAGCTTGTTCATTGACAGCAAAAACAGCATTCTCGGCTACTTATGAATCTACTTCGTCTTCGACAGCAACTGCTCCTTTGTCTGAAACGAGGCAAGCTACCTCTCCTTGCTTTAATTGATATGCGAGCTAAACCTCATCTGAGACTGATACGTCTGAGAGTTATAGGTCTGGCAGTTGTGGGTCGGAAAAAAAGAAGGCTAATCCGGCTTCGGGTTATGAATGGCATAGATATGCCAGTGCGTGTTCAGAGGATTAGATTCAGAGGTAGGACACTTCTTGTTAATGCTTTTACCCTTGAAACAAATCTGGGCAATGCTTATTGTTCCCAAGTTCCAGATACTAATGGGCGCTATTGAGGTTCATTCCCGTTCAAGTGGCTTCGTCTCTCTACGTATGTCGACTCTTTTAGTCCTTAATGCATTCTGCTCTTACATTAATCCTGTCTTATATAGAACAAGGGGGCCAAATATCTCAGTTTTCTTTTTAGCCCTTTGAAAATACAATACAAAGGTGCTATGATCGATCCTGGCCTGGGATCTAGGATTGGCATTGATGATTTCACATCAAGTATGACTTCAAGCTAGCCGCTGCTCATCAGATAAGGGCTTTATAGAGGGCTCAAACGCTAGTTAAGAGGGGGGAAGCCTTTCCCATTCAGCAAGGAGAGGACAGATAGATCACTTGTTACCTGCCAGTTAAATTAAATTTTCAAGCCAACCAAGCCCTACAATAAGAAGGGCGGTCCAATCCTGCTATGTGCGCCTATACTCTCTCACCTTTAGCCTTAATCTCTGAAGCAAGATCCTCATAAGAAGAAGGAAGCGTCTGTTTTGAGGCTTAGAAGTTGTCACGGGCTTTCCCTACTAGTGGAGTATCCCTTTGTGTCGACTCATTTCATACCTCTCGAATACCAAGATCTAGATAATTATGTCTGTAAAAATGACTGATATCTCGGAATTTCTCGTGTGCGTCTACACGTCAACGCGCCCTTCATCTCATTCTTTTGTTCGCTGTCTACGGGTATTGTCGACGATTTGTCCATGATTAGACTAATAACCTAAAGTAAGTAAGAAGGCCTTATAGCTTCACGAAAGATACTAAAGAGACGAAGTACCCACTTTAAACAGTTGGGACTTAGCCATCAAGACATTCCTCATCAAAACCGCAAGCTCTTTCAGGGACTGTTTCCACCTATAAAGTATAAAGGAGCTTGTTTTGCTGCTTGTGTAATGGTAGCACCTTCCGACATGGCCTAACGCGGACTATGTTTTTAACAAAGTTGGTACGAAATAAAGGTCTAGCCCGCCATACATACCCTTATATAAGAATTATACCTTGAAATTACTTCTTACGTGAAGGCGGAGCTTTCACTCTCCTACTCAGATGGGGCCGAGATCACGCACACTTTTCCATCACTTTGGTGGATAACAGAAGAAGCAGATACAATGGGCTAAGTTCCGGTTTGTATTAAACCGAGGATGCTCCGATCGAAGAAAGAAAAGCAGCCAATTCAAAAGAAGTTTTGCCTTTTGGCTAATGCTGATCGTGGATAGACAGAAGGGCAGTTACACTATAAATATCCCGAGATCCTTAACCTTGGATGACCAGGAGCCAACCTACCTTCAACTCAATGCCGAAGAAAGCAGGCCACAACCCTAGGATTCCCGATCCCGAAGCAAATAAAGCGGGGCAAAGCTTATTATTTGAAATCGACCTTTCTTTCGATCGCCGCGTCGGAGATTTACCATTCTCCATAAAAAAAAATAAGACTTAATTTCACGTTTAAACTTCTTTTGAAGTATGGAAAGAAGAAACAGTACTTGGTAAGGCAACTAGATTAGTATCCGGATCAGCATCCCATTCTCTCTCTTCGAGAGGGATTTTTTTTGGGGGGGGGTCGAAGGGTCAAAATGCTTCTCAAGAGAGGATTTGCGAGCAGGATTGCAGTCAGCCAATAAGGTTAGCTTGCCCACAACGAATTCAATCCTGCTACGGACCTATCGACTAACCTTTATCCGGGGCAGCTTGCCGAGTAACTATGGAGATTGTCATCACTGTAGCTACTTAAGAACTAACCAAGAGTTATTTTGGCGCGCAGAGGCTATATAAGGGAATGCTGCAGAGGTGCGGCTGCTTTAGAAATGGATTTACTCCTCGCGCTAGGGATAAGAAGCTATTAGCCCCACGTAATTGAAAGCACACCTCCTTCCTTTACTTGTGGCATCTTGAAATCTGGGCTCGAAACGAAGCACTTTACAGGTCTTTTGACAGTGACATATGTGATACATTCGAGATCTTATTGGCCAGTTAACGGATAGATCCGTGCACGTGCATAGGTTAGGACAAGATCCTGCCCTTCATCTTATAGAATATGAGATACTCAAGAACATGGACTTAATTCTTTATCATACTTAATGACTCATTAAAGAAAAAAATCTTAACCAATGATATGGGATTTTACAGATAGACACACGATGCCTCTTTTTTCATTAGAGGAGCTTACTCTATGATCGCGCGAAATTCTAAGCGTGAAGACACTACATGGGCATCAAATCCTCGTTTATTTCGGTGGGAGTGGTCGCTGAGCAAGTTCCGGCGGTCTAAAAGCTTTGCTGATATAGGTTGGGTGCCCGATGTTTCACATTAAACCGCGAAAACGCCACTACGGCTGATTCCGGACTTTTTCTTTTTTTCGGTCAAATCTGACCTTAGGCTAGCCAGTCGCCAAGAAAGGTAATGTGCCATACCCTCGCTATCCTCAGTCTTCAAACAAAAGACGTATTGGGCATCTTACACGACGTTAGCCACTCACAACATACAGAGCTATTATGCCCTCTCGGTTATGACTAAAATAGAAGAATCTCATAGTTTGATTCCGATCAGCAGAGGCCATCCTTATCTTATTCTATTTACTTTGAAAAGGTCAACTTGCAATCCCATTTTTTTTTCTCTAGTAAACTAAAAGGTCCGCTGTAGCGTATTAAGGGTTTTGTCCTTGAGGCCACGCTTTTTATAAAGTCAAATGGTTTAATTAGATTTCAACTTGACTTTGACGAGTTCATTAGTTAGGATTGGATTTTAATCAAGAAAAGCAAAAGCGGGCAGCTTGGTCCTTGAAAATTCAACAGCTTGTTGAAAGCCAAATAGATATCCATCTCGAGCCAACTGCTTTCTGTATTCAGGAGGAACTCTCATACAGTCGTACAGCACAGGGGGCCCTCCAAACCCACGCAGCTCCCAATGACTATAACAGACAGATATAATTATTATAACTCGCTCACTAGCTTAGAACCACTGATTCACTTTAACTTTGGTTTTCTTATCCTCCACCCGCCACTCTTCCTCTCATCAATTGGCTGTGACAGTAACAAGAGTGCAAGGCCCGACCGCGGGAGGGGGTTCCTATGCTGGAATGAATACAGAGTAGTGGCTGTAAGAGTAAGTACTCCAACCATCTCATAAAAATGCTGTGAAATAGCTTTACTACCAGTGATATGTTATGACGTCAACCTCGCTTCGCATACTACAGCGGCTCCTTGCGCCTGAATACGGATAGGTCATTTTATGGAGCGCGGGCCTTTCGCCTCAGAACAGGATTGGGGGGAGTGGAAGACCAACTTGCTTGGACTGTAATTTTCTTGTCGTATTAGATAGAATGAGTACAGGTACCACAAAACGACTTCTCGTTGCTGCGTCTTTCTCAAAAGTGGCGCCGTGAAACACAATCACATGAGGTGTTTTCCTTAGGAGCTTTTTACGGCAAGGATCATAGTTATACGCAGAATCGATCTTCCTTCTTTCTTTCCCCGACTCATTGATTGACCGCATCTCTCTTCTGAGCCAGGCTCACCAGCAAATGTTTTTTCCGGAGCAGCATCTTCTTCAACCTATTGGTAGTTCTTTCTTCTCTCATCGCCTTATCCTTTTTCAAAAGTAAAAGGCAGATAATGTAATGTGAGGGCCAAAGATTTCTTTTCATGATTAGCATCGATTCCATCTAGAACTGATTCCTTTTCTTCTATTTCTTCTATTTTAGAATAGAATAGGAAATCGGGTGTCCTGGATTGGATGATACCATTCCCTTTCCCGATCCCTTTCTTTATGGATCCTTTTCTGATTCATTTGCATATCCAGTCAGCGATCGCCCCAGTTGTCAGTCATCCCCGGCCCAATGACGCGCCAAAAAGATACCTTAATGATGTGCTTCCCAAAAACCTTTTCGTACGACAAAATCTCAGTTGATGATGCGCAGCCGAAGCAAGAGACGTTGTTGACGCAAGACTAGGAATCTCGAATTCGAAACTTGTCAAAAGTAACTATTCAAATTTTTAATTCCTAGTCAATAATGCCCATCTTTAACATTTTTAGTTAAATTTTTGCGGTCTGGAAGAGGCTCGCTTTTGTAATTAAAAGAAATAAAGACAAGAAATACAGGATGAGGGAATTTATAGCTCGACCAATCGGGGGGGGGGGGGGTGCGAAGCTACTCGCAAAAAATATAATCTAAGGGGCGAAGTTCAATGTCTCAGAATGTGACAATCTCTAATTAAGCTAGAACCTACTCTATAGGGCTGAGTCTTCATGGTCTCCTTTCAAGTTAAAGAGGATCTTCTTTTCCAAGGTCCAGTCTTTCTCTACTCTCTCTTATGCAAGCTCCGAAAGATTATATTTTAATTCATCCATTTCTATTTAACATATGGAGCTAAGGCTTCCAGCGAAAGGGAGTGGTGGAAGGTGACGTGATCTATAAAAACTTCTGTTAGGAAGAGGCTTCTTCGCTCAATCTGATGCAATTATACCCCAGTACTCATTATAATTATTAAAGGATAGAACTCGAAACCGAGGTAAGATCCGTTTGGTGAGCTTGCGTTTATGCATTCAGCCATCATTAATTATATATATGATTGTGTCCTCTTACGAGGGAACCTCAACTCGAGCTGTTTCGCCCGCTCCTAAAAAAGAGTGGAATTCTTCCATGGGCGAATCCTACCCTTCAACGAGCCCTATTCTAATAGGTAAATTCATACAATATACAATATCTATGAAAATATAAAATCTTACTCAGGTAGATCATCATCTGACCCGTGTTATGCTTCTTTTATCGACTTTCAAAAGTAGTGGTATTGACATACAATCTTCTAATTGTGATCTTTGGCGCCCCTTAGGCCGGGTCAAGATAGGCAGACTCAAAAATAGAATGACTCGGTGAGTCGTATGCATATAATTAGGCTTCCGGTTCAACTCAATTCCTTGATATCCAACGGGCCCCGTATAGATAGGCTGAGCTTATCATCTTCATAGTCTACTTTTTACGTCTACTAGAGAAGTACAGAGTTTAAATAGAAGTTCTTGTACAAGAACGAAGCGAAGAAGCTTTTTCTCAAATCGAGGGAAGGCTCTTTGCCATTGGGAATTAGAAAGTATATCTATGCTAAGGCAATCAAAGAAAGGTTTCTGAAACTCGTTCCTGATTGGGTTATATCTGTTTTGCGTTCTATCCCATCTGTGGTGGGTCTTTACCTTTGAATTTTTATCGAGGTTTCCGGGGAAGGAGAATTCTTTTCTTGTTTATGTAGTAGATAATAACGAAACTACCCCCCATAAGCCATAACAGGTTACGTCATTCCTCTCTCGATTGGAGCAAGCGAAGTCACCCCATAATTCAGCAGCTCTCTAAAAATGAGGTACGAGTAGCTCTATCCCTCTACTAGCATAAGATCAGAAATGGGCTTCCATCCCTTGTTTTTTATAAGACTCATCAAATAGAGATTTTTCCTTCGAAACGAGAGGGTCGAGACTGCGAACAGGAGCGGGTGCTGGGTGCATTTGAAGAGAGTTCAAACCCTGCATTTGAGACTTATAGAAGTAAGATGAGATTGTTTACATTTGAACGCTATTCAGAAGAATGAAGTCTCGTTGTTGATGAACTAATGCACTCGTCGTGCTTATTCCACGATCTCAGCCCAATGCATTTCGGACCCAAAAAGATCTGTGGCACTCCCTTGCCTTCATACTGCGCTAGCCATATAAAGGAAGAAAGTTCATTCATATACCTTTTTAAAGTTTATAGGTCAACCCCTCCCTTTCATAGGGTGCGGACCATTGCAGGATCAGTTCTCTGTCCTATATGTGAACGAGTATACATAATGAGTATATTGACCCGTCTTCCTCCTTTAGGGAGTCGTTCCTGCTAACACAGTTCTTCCGTACAATGATGTCCTCGAGCAAGCAGTAAGCGCGCTTCATTCCAAGTTAGCCAACAAACGGCATGGCTTTTCGTTTCAGTCCCGTCCGATAAGGGAAGGGCAGATTCCAAGGGTCAGTTAATACGGCTTTGCTAAACTCCCCCGAGTTTCCCGCGCAAATGCTAATTCTACGGGTGTCCTTTGCTATTGGTAGGACGAGTTCTTCACTTTTTATCCGATCTAAAACAGGAGGATTTCATAAGAGGAGTGCTCACCTGCTATGATATGTTACCTCGATTCTATTCTAAAGCATGAATACTCTCAATCAACTTAATGGCCTCTAATCATGCAACTGAACTGCTTACGAAGACTACGTGCCGCTTTTCCAACGATTTTTTAAGCAGCGATGGCGGCGCCTTGCTTGCTTTCAAGTAGCTTTCACAGAAATATTACCAATTCCTACGATGTGGGATCTTTTCTACGTCTTAGGACAACAACACCTCTTTTCCAACGTAAAATTTAATAGGTGGGAGCTTACTCTATACCTACTTCACAAAGAGGGCACCCGGAGAATCATCATAATCATATAATAAGGAAAGAGCAAATATAAAGGAGTCTTTCCCCATGCTACTGCTCCATAGGAAGAAGACACCTCTGTGAACGTGAACTAAACTCATTACCGGCCAAAGTCATACTTAAGTCTTATTAAATATTTATACAGATTGTAGTCGTCCTGTTCAACTGTTTCGCCCGTTGGATCGTGGGCAAAGAGCCCCACCTCAGGACACCACCTTTAAATTAAAAGAGCTCTATCCTTTCTTTTATTATATTCGCTGTACACCATTTAGGAATTTCTCAAAAAAGAAACTTCATAAAATACAATTACCTGGTGTGATGTGAGTGGCGGCTGTTTTGTAAGTCTCATTTCTTTTCTATTCGATAGTAAATCGCCAGTCAAATAGCGTATTATTGGTACAGCTGGGGGCAGTACTCCGGCGTATAGTGTCTATAAGATTGAAGCCTTTCCGGACTAGGACCACTTTATGTATCATTTAGGAAACGAGGACAAGACATCAGTTCTAATCATGTATAAACGCGGGAAAACCGTTGTAGCAAAATCAACATATGCCTAAGGTAAGAGCTCTTTCCTAGTAGCTGGCTCCAACAAAGACCTATACTCTTTAGGGCTCTAACAACATGCTAACGCGCTACATATCTTTCGCTTGTTCGCTCCTCCCTTTACTAGTTGAACTGCATTATCACTGCCCACCTTTTCTCTAATTCTGTGAGACAGTTCTATTTCCAGGTGCGGCGATTCATAGGATCACATCTCTTCCTTTATTAAAGCATACATAATCTCAGCGATTCCAACATCAAAAAGAAAGAATGAATAACAAAGAAAATAACTAAGCAAGACTAGCTTTCCGCGAAGCACAGTTTAAGTAAGTAGGCAGGGACCAGATATGTAGGATCCCTTTTCCGCCTGTTTAGGACGGAGCATCTTATTTACAATTAAAATTGGGTTTATTACAATAGCAAAAAGCAGTGCAGTTGGCCCCAACTTCCAATGGGTCTAGTAGAGCAGCTCAGGTATTTCATTTAATTAACTAGGTAGAGCGCTGCTTTTCAACTGACACCTTTTTTTTGGAGTGCGGTTAAGCGTATATGGTAAAAGACTGCTTCAAGAGCTTCCTTTTATTTATACTAGTAGGTAGGGCACAAGCTATCTTCTCTAATCGTGTATAGAGTTCAACTGTTATCGTATGTAATCTAAGGAAGCAGTTATATAATATATAATCTTGTTATCCTCTCTCTTGAAAAAGGGGCAGTAGGTGTCATGCCAGATCGATACAGGGACACCAGGTTAAGGCAAGCCAAGCCTCAAGGCCATTCGTCGTTCAACTCTTTCTTCTTATATACAAAAGTCTCATAAGCTCTAAGCTCCGAAGCAGGATTAGATCAAGACAACAATTAAGAGTCAAGGTAACCTACCTTCTTAACTGCCTAGGCGTCCAACCCCTCATATATTGTTCTAATTAAAGGCTACTTAGTAAACTACTTCCCGTATTCGTGTCGAGCTATCAGCCTCTCATCCCCCACCAAAGCCAAGGTCGTAAAAGAAAAAGTTCCGTCGAGCAGCCAACTATATTACTATAAACTCTTCTTTATGCATGAATTGGAATCGCTTCCCTACTCGCTGACACTTGATGAGCTGCACTCTTTTTCTTGAGTTAAGTCTAGCTAGCTTTTTTTTCTATAAATAGAAATAAAGCACGACACGAAAGGGGACTAATTCACACCACTGCTTATATATTAACAGGAATTCTTATCCATAACCTAACTCTTATAAGCAAAAGGAATCGGCGAACTTACTTTACGAGTACCAGACGGTCTTCTTCCTATATATTAAAAGAATAAAGAACATTTCGATCTAGGAGGATATTTCCGATCCCAATAACGGATGCAAAAGGATTCGAAGAAGATTCCTTTCTTACTTTACTTCTTACTATCTTTTTTATCTCGGCGAGAGTAGTGGGAATGAAGTCAACTTCAGATTCAAAGTTTGGGTCGAATAGCTCCGCTTCGACCTTATAAAGGTGGCAGGTAGATAGATGCGGCAGTTCAACCTGTTGAGTTAGAAAGAAAGACTCTGACTGTTAACGCAAATAGATAAGATAAAGCGTGCTTTAATATTTCACTCAACTGGGCCCAAGAAAATAAATTTAGAAGAAAGTTAACTGATTTGTTGATTAGGTATAAAACGCCAATTCAATCTTAGCTTAGTGGCCGGTAAAGGAACCATTTTACATTGTGAGACTGACGCATTCTAGGAAAGAAGGGAAGGCATAAATTCAGGTAAATCCCAACCAAGGACAAAAAACAAAATAGTGGACAAGAGAGGTCGTAAGGGAAAATAAGTGCCAGTTAAGTTAAGGGTTTACTTTAAGCAAACATGAGACCGCGTTATTCTCCAAGTAAGCGCTAATAAGGCGGTCAGCTTCTCAAGTGGTTCCGAAAAATGCCCATATCATTCCTATTTTTCTTCTTTTTTAGACTATAGTAGTAGTAGAATAGAGTGGTTGCTGCGACGCAAAGAGTTTCAAAGAAGATTTCTACAGTTAGCTATCTTATATTATTATTATTATAGAGACATATAGGGCGCCTGTTTAGTCATTATGCTTAAAACCTTTCAATCTTCTTTTGGGAATTAAGAGAGTCTTGGATGCAAGCATGCTTAGTCAAATAAACACTTGAGGGGCGGCAATGTAACAGTATAAAAGGAGTCTCCAATCGGTATGCTGTCTAAGGTATGACATAGATGATAAACAAACGGAAGCTAAGCTCGAAAAGTAGTTTCAGGCGAACAGCAAGTAGTAGGAGATGGGCCCTTTTTTTGAAATGGGTTCAGTTGAACTTTCTTAAAATATTTCATAAAAGAGAAAGGACGCGGGCATTTCCTTCTATCTTTTTCTTGGTTCGGGAGGGTCTATCTATAGAGGTAGGAAAGGCAGGGGATTTAGTGCCAACGCTCAATCAACAGCAGCGAACCCTCTTTCTACTTCCCTTTTCTTTTCGCATTAGGAGTGATCCTCTATCATTCGATGGTTTTCGTACTGAACACCTTGAACTCTTTGGCAAATTCCTACGCGTTACGCGCCTGTTCGCTGCTTTCTTTTCTTTTCTACTCTTCCCAACAAAGACCAAAGAGAATGCTTTGTTCAACGAGTTGCAAGGCGACATAGGCCCAGCCTCATTCCCTCACTTTGGTTTTTCTTCGTACGACCTCCTCTAAAGGAAGCTTATAAGAGAGTTAAGCTTCTGACACGAAGGATTGATTCTCATTATCAGGCGTATGCGTTTGATGTAACTCTCTGTCTACCCCGTCCCTTTTTCTTATACGTATGGACTGCTTGAAAGCTCTGAAACGGTCCTATCGTGAGGATCGAGTTGGTCTCAGATCTGAATTGGGCTACAAAAGAAAAAAAGTAAAAATGGGATTGGAGCAATTGTAATCGACCAAGATTGGTTAGATGCGATGCGTCAAGACTTGGATCGGGCTGAAAAGCAGCCCTTTTATTAAAAGCGTTTACTAGCTCAGCTGTAAAAGAAAAGAGCAGTTTGTTAGCGAGTGAAGCTCTGGATTTCCTGCGAAAAGGTGGAGAGAGTCAGATCTCGAATGCGGAAATTTTAGATGAAACTAGCATTCATATAGCCCCCCTCGACGGGGCATGCGCAACATAAGGCGTTCTGAAATTAGGGGGACTGTGAGAGCTTCCAAAGTACTATACTTTCAATGGACAATTTCTTAAACCCCGGGCATTGCAGGCCAAATCTCGATGCCGGGCCAAAGGTACCTACTTATTCAAACAAAACTTAGATGAAATGATAGTTAGATCTTATATTTCCTATAATTAGGATGGAATCTTCAACTCTATCTCAACAAAACTAGAGAATAAATTCATTAAGTAGTAAGTCGCGGGAGAAATTTTGGTTTGAGAGAAGGCCCTCTTTAAGTTATTTAAGTTGTACGTATACTCATCACATATGGGAACTATTGCTTTTGACACGCACAACGATAGCATCTGTTTTAGAACAACTTCTTTTAATATCCTATAGGAAAAGCTTCTACTTTTTGTTATAGCTCTGGCTGGATCCTAGCTCTGGTCAAGCGCAGCCGGGCTTTCTTTCTCATGAATTCATAAATCTAAGTAAGACCGAGATTGTGTGTAAGGATCATAAGACCATGATGTCCCCCTGGATCTTCCTCTAATTTTGAACCCTCTTGTTCGACAACCCCTTAGGCAGCTCACAGAACAAAGAGACAGCTGCAGATGATACGAAGGAAAGCTCCCCGCTTACACTTATCTTCCTGGCTAACACTCTTTTCCGCTTAACAAAAGGTGCTTACATGCATTTAGGGACTTCAAGGGTTTTCCTGTGCAATGCAATAAGTCATCATTAGAGTTTTGGCCCATGTTTCACTATAACTTTGATTTTTGGAATTGGGGGATTCATTCCTAACTTATTTCATATACATATACTATTTCGTTAGGTTAGTTCCGAATACAGCCCTAGAGCCTTTGTGCACTAGAACATTGGTCCAATAGCCGCTTTGGTGCATTTGATTCCACGAGAATAAGTTTTAGTGATGTGAAATAGGTTCTTAATGATGTCATAAGCAGCCAACTCCCGGTTTGGTCGACAATCTTATTAGGTTTTCACTGGTAAATTAAATCATAGATATATGGAAATCCCAGAATCCTTGCTATCTCTTGCAGGCCTGTCTTCTGCAATACCCTAGTTTTCCATAGAATTCTACAGGAGAATTATCTCATAATAAATAGGCGTGCTCATAATCTAAGGGCTGCTCGCTTGCTGCTCGCGTCTATCTTATTCTCGCCCAAAAGCGTTTTATTATAAATTTCATGTTCAGCAATTTCTTTGCATCGATCTTGCAATTACTAAAGGATGCCTTTTTTAAAAGGGTTCTGACTTTGCTCGGAAGATATGGTTCATGCCTGGCAATGAACTTTGAATCGACCTAGGTAAGGTTACCAATTTCATATCACTAGGGAAGTACCCCTTCTAAAGGCGAGTTGCTTTAACGTCTGATGAGAGCTTCTTTAAATTCTTCTTTACTATGGGCATCACCAATCTCCGGCTACAATCTGATTGACGACCTTATTCGCCATTTGCACTTTTTTCAGGTTGCCACGGGCACTTCTTCTTTGACATCTACTTAGTTCATCTGGAAGTCACTGGCTAGTAGTATACAAAATCTTGCAAAACCCTTGACTTTTAAACGAGAAAGGGTATGATAGAAGGCTCAAACTTATACCACAGGAGGGGAAGAACGCGCTTGCATTCGTGCTCGACTGGTAAAGTATAGAATGTGTTGTAAGGTGTAAATGCCCTTACCGGAATATAAAAGGAAAGTCTTTGTTGCACTTGACCTCTCGCATCCTTTTCATTACATTAGATGCCTTCTTAGTATGCTACTTGCTAATCTTAAATTTAGTTCTTTTTTTTCTAATTAAGATTGAGATTAACAGACCCATACATAAAATAAGAGTAATGGAGCGGGACGTGAAGCAAGTGGGGCGTTAACGGGCGAAAGCTGCTATGTTCTGTAAAGACCTCAAAAAGCCCCCATAGTAAAAAGCAAATTCTTATTTTTATAAAGAAAAGTATAAAGATCTTCTCTAAAGTTATTTAATAGCTTCTCATTTACAACCTTTTATAAGTGAACAATTCTCCTACTCCCACTCGTCAACTATTTGCCTTTCCATCGGCAGCATCCTCTTTGCTTGCTAAAAGTTATAAGTCTTTGTCTTATATATAATCATAGGCATGAAGCAGAGCCAAAAGTGGATACGAGCCAGAATAACGTCCAATCTTTTTTTTTTATGCCTGTATAGTGCCGCACCTTTAACTCGTAACTCGCACCTATACTAAAAAAAGGACTTCGCTCAAGCGTTAGAAAGATATAGAGTAGGATTCCCGGTGTATATATTTTAGGAACCCGTGTTTACATGATCGACTAAAACCACTTCTTTTGAAACTTCTTGTTCTCGTGGAGAAGTTTCGGCATGAACTGCCACGCCCTCTTCTATTTATATCAAGGTAAGGACATGGCGTAATGCGCTTAATACAATGTTTTTCCGAAGTTCGCAGATTCAAAAAAGCGTGCCATATCATGGGACTGGAAGTATGATCTATAATTTGTTATTCTAAATTTGTTATTCTAAAAAAAAGAGACTTTTTTCCCAAACTTTTAATTTTAATAAAGTCTTCTCCTAACCCTAAAGTCAACGCCAACTTTAAAGGTGGTCCAGGTTTACTTGACTAGTTCCGCTTAGGTAAAGCAACGATGAAATAGATACATCCTTATAGATACATGCCATACTCCCAGGGTCTATTTAGAACTTTCTTTCAATCGGAAAGGTGTGGCACAAGTTCGCAAGAGGAGCTGGCAATTCTCGAATTTATATCTCCATCCGGCTAACTAAGAGGCAAAGGAAGATTTTCTTTAATAGAGTTGGAGCTAGATAAGGTATTTCGCCAACCAGATGTTTAATCTCGGCTAGAGTCAAACAAAGGTAATCTCACAAATACGCATCATAGGCGCGCATAGAAGTCGTCGTTCTTGTAAGCGCCTTCCTTTCCAAAAATGGAAAATGGGACCTTATACCGTCGTAGGTTTTACAAATAAAGCAGTATGCAGTAACATAGGCTTTATTCTTTCTAAATTAGAAGATTGGGGTGGCGCGAAATTCAAACAAATTCTTTCGAACATAAATAACGTATTTTACAATTGGAGAATTTCAAATGAAATCTTTATCACAATGCACAAATTCACGGTGGAAACCTATACTATATAGTACCATACCCGCGCAAAAGGTATGGATGAAAGATCCTTGGTCAAGCAACGGGGAGAGGTCAAAAAGAGAGCGGGTTTTGTGCTTGAGTCAAGCTAAGGCTAAGGAGATAGACATTCTTTTTTTCTTACAATTCCAATCTGAGTTGGAGTCTGGTCCCGGGGATTTACTTAGGCAAAGCACTTTCTAACGTCAAATTACATTGAAGAAAAGAGAGAAACTTTGGTTAATGATTGGGCAGGCAGTAGAATCGCTTCGTGCCTTAAAAAAATTAAATGGGCTAAAGAGTATTGAGATTATAATAGAATTCTTATGCGTAGATCTGGTTAACTCGCTAATAGCCACTTCTCCAACTCCAGCAATGGGAACATAAACGGCGGTATTGGATTCATCATATGCGGAAGAGGCTAAAGTTCCCATTAACACACCTTCTCCTATACATTTCGTAACTATACTTAAAAATGAGCTACCTATTATACCTATACCCGAAAAAAATCTGTTTTACATTTCTGAATGCAATTGGGGAATTCCTAACCTTAAACTCTTATCTAAAAGGGTTATAAATAACGTTTATAATATATAGACGAATACAACTGTTTATACAAGAAAGCTACATAGGCACACCATTACCGGGGCCTACTCATTGGGTGATTTACACGCCGTACGATACTATCTTATTACTCACTTACTATAAGAATAGAATCCAGTCAAAGAAAAAACATAGAAATACAACTGGATTAGCTGCCACTTTCACTCCAAAGCGCTTTCAGGGGCATAGGAGAGTCTGCCCCGACTTTTTCCCTTGTTTAAAAGTTTGAAGTCCCATTCTATATCTGCGAAGTCCAGTCAGGGAAAATAGAATTACTGCGTCCCCCCGTCTTGACTCTTCTTCGGGCACTCATGGAAAGATGTAAACCCGTCTTGAAATCCAGAAAGCACAATTGGTACACACAATTGGCAGCATAAGGCACTATGTAGAAAAATTTCGAGGCAAAAAAAATAAATTCGCCCAAAACCAAAAGTATACAATGAACCTCACAACCAGAGAATTTAAGCGTTCTTTGTGAACAACATCGTGAACTAGTTCCCCAGATTCCCTATATTGCATCAACAACGTCTCCTTCTTCTACGACTGTATCGGCAACAGTTATATGAATTGCATCTTCTACCGCTCCAATTTGGTCCAGTGATAACAGTCTGAGCAAGTCATAGGGTTCGTTCGCCGCGCAAAAAAAGGGAAGAAAGAGATGCCTTCATTTTCGGAAAAGCAATGACGTAGCGTAAAGACATTGGCATAGTGTATTCTCATGCCACCTTAACTCACGAACCCAAACTGCAGTACTGCTTCTCCACCCTCGTTCCAAGTATTCCAACCGCTCGTTCTACATAGAAAATAACAGGGCTGTGGTAGACCATTCTTCGAATACTTATTCGGCTTAGGTATAATAAAAAGGACATAGGAAATATCCGTCCTACGCTAGGCAGGGTACTTAATACATATTTTTTTAGTCAAAGGAGATAGTTGCGTCTGATTACGTTTGCGGCGTAAGGCGAAAGCAAGAGAAAGCATCATGCCCTTGAGGCAGGGGGTTCGATTCGCGATATAAAGAAGTAGGATACTTGTGTAGTCAGTCCGGCAGCAGGAAGCACCGGTTTGCATAACCCTGACCTTTAGAAACCCTCGAATTAGTCGAGCAAAGACATTCTCTTGCTAAAGAGTTACGACTCCTCCAAGCATAGGTGACCCCCCCTCTGCGGCTTCAGTTCAGAAGGGTGAGGAAGAACTTCCTTGCGGGTCCCACATTACAGAGGACGCGTTCTCAACGTTGAAAACAGCAATTGCAGCTGACTACGTTTAGGGTAGGCAAAGCCTTGACTAAGTCCTAACTGGCATTTAATTTCACTTCGTCTGTTTTTCCGGATTCGCGGTTGAGAAAGAAGACTCCTCCACTCGTACTGCAACTTTGTTCGCGAACTGGGTCCATACCACGGAGGTAGGATCAAACCACTCCCGACTACGCCTGCTAGCTTTCTTTCCTCGTCGTGTAGGTATGTTCACGGGGGCAACAAAGCAAGATCTTTTCAGTGGGAAACGTCCCTGAAGGGCTTGACATAAAGGCGAGTATGCTTGAATTTACAGCAAGTAAAGCATTGGTAAAGCCCTAACCAGGTTCACCGGCATCAAGTAATTTCTTCGCCTATTTCTATAACGTTTCAGGACTTGTAGAGATCCAGTATCTCAGGTGAATCCTATGAGTTTAGGCTGCATATTGGGTCATACAGATGAAATAAAGGAAATCAGTGACATACAAAGGGGCAGAAGATCCTTCTAAAAAAGCTTACGTAAGGGTGTTGCGGGCCGTGAGTGTTACCAGTGGGAGGATTTAAAAAATCCCATCCTTAAGATGAATATTGTTTTATATAACAAAGCGAAAGCCCTTAAAAAAGTTAAAGAAAAGCAAGAGTAAACTCAATAAGATAAACTTTAACAGCGTCTAACCCTGGGTGAGATGGGTGCAGCTATGCGGCAAGTTGCTGCCAATCAAGTTGTTGATAATAGTTAAAATGAAGAAAAGTTCGGGCCAAGGGCCGTCTTTCCGTGATAACCGGTGAATGCGGATCTTGTACGGCCAGTACTAGGCTTTCCCTCTTCCAAAGCAAGCATTTATTCCCGAAAGAAGAGGCCTCTTTTATGGTCATGGAAAGAGGAGTACCTTGATTCTAATGAGTGGGGCGCGGTAATGAACTTTGTGGGTCACACCGTTACTAGCTGTCCTTGATGATCTTCGTGGTATAACAAACGAGCATAGGAAATCTTCGCTCGCTCTTTCCAACGGCTTACTCTTAATGTCCAACCAACCCTTTTTTTATGAGAAAAAAAAAAGAGGAAGAATAATTTTGTTCGTACGACTACTTAAAAAAAGCATCCGCCGTACATCCCCTTACTTTCTTTTCCGATGACACGCGTTCATACCATTGACAGTGAAATTCCTTTTTTAACGTGATACAAAAGTAAAGTAAGGATTTAAAGTCTCATTGCTAGTCCACGTTACTGGCATAGGGCGCCCCTCTGTCCACGACATACGAGTGCTAAAAGCGACGTTATTAATCAGTCCACATCTCTCAGTAAGAAGTCTTCTCGTCTATCCAGGAAGACTTGATAATCTTTTTTTCTTAACCCGTAAGGGCAGATACCTCGCGGGGGTACGACAAACACCTTAGAATGCGCTTGCTAATTCTTCACGGACTCTTCCTGGCGAAACCTTGAAATGAATGCTTTTACCGATGTAACGCGTGAATGAATGAAGCGAGGGTAGAAACATCGCTTGCATCTATTAGCTTTTATGTCACACAAAAAAGAGGTACTGGTGGGTGTGGTATCCCCATAATTTAGGATGCTACTTCCTTCCGCTCTAGCCCGCTTTCAGAGACTAGGCTTTTTTTCCGTGGAGGGCCGTTCATTGCCTTACCCCGACCGCCCTTTTTTCACCGAGGGGCCTTGACTAGGCATTCAAGCCAACCTTTCCTTTCATCAGTCACTGGTTCTACTACATTCTGAGGATCCTTCCCCCTAAACTTATAGGAAAAAGAACTCTATTAAAAGAATCCATTTGATATTCCGCACGTACCAATATCTCTCCCAAAAGTATTGCACCCCTCTTTCTCTAGGCTTTACAAAGGCTATCTGCTCCACTGGAAGTCCCCATCCCTAAGACGGGTCTGCATGTGACCCAACAATGCTTTGGTATTTCTGCTTAAAAATAAGATTTCCTATTATCCCTGAATAGGCCTAGTCTTATGAAGGATTTTATTCCCTTACTGGTAGCAAGGACAAGCCCACTAATTGGCCCTACCTCTTGCTACATACCTTCACTACTTTAAAGATGCAGGCAAACTATAGGAATACGAGTCCTAAAACCACGAATCTGTCTACTAAATGGATCCCTCTGTATCTTCTTCCTCCGCCAAAGCTTGTTATTCACCCGTAACTGCCTCTGTAAGTGGCTTCCATTGCATCTGTATCTAAATGAGGAGGATCCTTTTACTAGACTTGAAACTATACTTTCAAACATAACACGGTCGATACCTTTTAGATGGAGCAGCCAAGTGCCCTTTTCTTTGTTCAAATTCCATCATATCAAAGGACAAACTTTCTGCTCTCCGCGAAATATGGTTGTAGTAATGGGAAAAAAGAGTTCCATGCACTATAGACGGTAAATTCCCTTCAAAAGGGTAAACTAAGTCTTGTCTCACCCCTAAAAACCGTAAGGAGCTTTCCGAGATTGAAGTGATCCCGTTGTAAATATTAAGATTTTCTAATCTCGTATGAGCCCTCTTTAAATTTTAAATAGGGGCATAGAACTCGGTATTTTAGTAGCATCCATCTGAGCCTACTTTCGATGGGCCTGGGAGGGCTACACCGGATCGGTCATCAGATTGGACATCGGAGGGGGAAATTGTCATCTGATCGTACTCTCCCCTTTTAATCTTCATTCCTCTCACAAGTGTTCGAGTCTGCCTTCGCACCTTCCGGACCTCGCATTTACAAGATCGAGCCAAATCTCTCAGTTAATTTTACGATTCCACGCCTACTCTACTAAGCTCTATCAATATGGATATCGAACCTCAGAGTATGAGAAAATTAAAAGAAACTTTCCACTTCATGATTTCATGAAAGGTAGCTTCATCATTGTCCCTAAACAATAGAACTGAAACAGTCATTTCTCCCTTTTCTTATCTGCATTCATTCATTCTTTGTAATTGAGCTTAACCCATTAGTCGGTGATCCATGGCTCGTAGCAGCCCGTAGTGGTTCTTCCATAAGGGGGAAAGCCCCGGCGAAAGATAGATTTTGGTTTTAAGGAAAGGAAGCTAGGAAGAGAAAGAAGTCATGGAGCGCAACATCCAACGTCAATACAATAGAACAACTTGAAGCTAAATGGCACTTGGTGATTACGTACTTTGAAGGCTCCCGGGGAACCCATCATCTTTGCTGCGATCTAGAGAAGATAACCTTTAGTGGCGCACGTTTTGGCGGAGACCCCCTTTTCCATTACACACGCTGTACAAGGCATCCTGTCAAGGTTTGCCCAGTCTATTAAAGGGTAGCTGCACTGGTTTAAGTGGGCCCTTGTGCCTGGACTCGTCGAAAGAATTTAGCAAAAGGATAGAGCGTAGCCAAGTGGTTTTAGCGGATCGCGGAGAGATTGCGTTTGGCACGCCATTATGGCATGCCGGTCGTTTTAAGAACTATAAGCGGCATGAGGATCTTGTCCCATATCGAATTTTTGGGCGAGTCTCGTGGTTTGCCTGAATGGACAGGAGATGAAGCAAGCGCGCGTTTGGTTAGATTGAGAGAAATTCTCATTAAATTATGGAAAGCAATGGTAAAGATCTATCTCATTGGTCTTCTAAGAGACTGCGGGATAATTCCTTTCTTTAAAACAAAGTAAAATTTCTGTGATACACTTCTGTCTTGCTCGAGGAAATGAAATGCTAGTTTCATATGTAATTCGAGCGCGGTTAGTTTGAAAAGCTGCCCCAACTGCATCATCATCGTAAGTCGAACGCCAATTCCTGCTCAGACTGATCAAAGAAAGAATCATATCATCGGATAGAATCTAAGGCTTCTTCCCAACATGTTTAAACATGTGCATTAATATATAATTAATCAAAGAGTAGCAAGCCAGTAACTTTTCTTGGGATACCAACTCAAGGCTATTCGTAGCCGAAGAACATAGCTAGCTTGATGCCTGATCGATAGGCTTCCTACTTTCCTTGTGTGGATCCTATTTCAATGGGAACTTGATGAGTCGATCCGCTTTATTGAAACTTTTTTTTCTTAATTGATAGAGCGGAGTATTTGGACCCGTAAGTCCTTAATCTTAATGCTGTCAACCGGATTACCAACTGTAACTTCCTATGATATCGGGACAAGTAGGCGGTTGGACGACTGAATGTGCTTGCTCGAAAGAAAACGGGGGTCACGATCGCTGATGATACTCTATAGTATTTCCCAACATTTTACAACGTACTTGAATATAAGTCGCATGGCTTCCTCTAAATTTAATTAAATTACAAGGGAATTCTTTGTCATGCGCCGGGCCTCTCAGTTTCAGTTAACTTTCGGGATTCATAGGCTACGGGCGGGTCGTTCGGGACAAGTACGCTTCCAATGAAAAAATCAGAGGAATCCGTGTCGATTTCGAATGCTTGGTTTTAGTCAGGGAGGGCCAGCATTAGTTCTTTGGTCACGGCCTTCTTTAACTCTTTGAAAGCCTTTTCGCACTTATCTCCCCAGTCTCGGGTAGACTTCTTTTTTTTTTGCAACTCTGTTAGAGAGGGAGGAAAGTATCCCTTAATATATATAATATATAGGTGATTTTATAACTATTTTTATAGTAATGACTAGTCCCAGTTGATGGATGAATGCCAATCTCGCTTTCTAATGTTATTGTCATGTTGACGCTATATTAAAGAAAGAATCTAATCTAAAACAATTTCTTAAAGCCCCATTCTTTAAAATTGGATCAATCCATTGTTTAAGGAACTCCAGGGACATTTTTTTTTTTTCACGAACACTAAGGATTCAATCCAGCCACGACTTTCCTATGGCTACCTTGTTGCGACTCGTAATTCAAGTTATTTAAAATATTCCCTTGGACTCATACATCTTACATTACAGCTATTACTGGGCTTATGCTACATGGCTATGTGCTTACCAAGGACTTTGTTTGTTCAGGAACGGATGGAATGCCCTTGCTTATTATAATATATGCTTATTATAAAATATAAGGAATATTCATACTTATGTGGAATCTTTCTTTCTACCAACCTCATTCGCAACTGCCCTGCCCATCATCCGCTTCAACTCCATCTCCTGCTTTTTCGGATTCCATCGCTCTAGCTGATGTCTCAGTGGAGGCTTGCTTATGGAAGTCCAGCAAAAATGAGGGCAAAAATGGGATAGTTAGATAAATGTTCTGTAAATATCATGCGGATGTTGCCGAACCGAAGGAAGTGGATAAAGCAGCCTGCAAACGTTGCAGCCAATGAAGCAGCCTGTGCTGTCTATCTTTTTCTTGTTCGACGCTAAGAATCCTCCTCTTACTTGACTTTTCCACGAATTTCCTTTCAATTTCACTCCGACCGAAAAAAGAGGGATCTCGTTCCGAGTCTACTGCTGTTAACTTATGCTTTTATGAATGATTCTACCTCTTTTAAATTAAAAGCGTATGATTAGACATCAATATTGATGTCTAATCCCTATTTAGTTAAGCCAAGCCTTATTAGAGAGAGTAGGGATTAGATGTAGAAAGAGTGTAGAAGCGCATTAGGTAAGAAGTGCTTTTTATGGGACATCCACTCAGGTTTGATCCTACTTTACTGCTTTATTTATAATAGGGACTCGAAGAAGCTCCTATTAACTCAGGGAATCCGCTGTCGACTTTGTTACAACGAAGGTTACTGGGAATGCTTCCTTTGACTTTAACTTAGGAGGTAAATATTTTCTTTGTCTCTTTTTTTTTTACTTAATTTATATTAATTAATATGGGCTTCTACACTCTTTCCTTTCTTCCGCGGGTAGAACAGGCAAACGAGCCTTTAGGATAAGGGAATAGGTTAAGCATGAATGTACTTCTTTTTGATCCATGATTCAGTGAGATTCAGAATGCATCAAAGGATGGGCGGCGGCGCTTCGATTACTTAATGTAAGTATGGGCTGAGCGGGCGTATGGGCACGTAGAATGAAGCGAGCATGTAGGCTGCTCTATAGAAGAATGCGACTAACTTAGGTAACATCCTTATCTCGAGTTCTTTCATAACCCGCTAAAATCCTATCCTATTTGTTTGAATAGGGTACTTTTATTAATAATCAGACTTCTATCCTCTCCTGCTTGCCCGAGATTCAGAGTGAGATCTTTAAAGTTTGTTGCCTACTAAAGGCTTGGTGGAAATTGAAGTAGAATTGTAGTATCAATTTCGCGGGCTTCTACTGAAGGGCGAACTAGCCTAATGCAGGATTTAAGAACAGCTACGGAGTCGCAATACAGCGGTAAACTTCATCACTGGCATAGTAGCATGAGATGGGGAACCGCCCTAAAAGAGGATGCTTACGCCAATCTAGAGGAAAGCTCGGACAAATACTTTGGAGGCATCCGTTACACCATTTACAGCCTCATAGGTTTCTTCCCCAGTAACCCCGTTTTCGACTGTTTTTTTTATACATAAGAGACCCTCTATTACTTAATATATAATAAGAAACTACTTTCCTGCCTAAGATTCAGCATAAAATGTTGCGCGGGTACAGTGGACCCACGCGAGTCCTTGTAACGAAAGGTTCTTCCGAAACATAAGACAGTATGCATATAGAAACAGAAGCTCCTGTGACAGCAGATCCAGATACACTATTATAAGAAAAACCCTACTTGACGATTAATAGAAAATAATCTTACTAACTGGTGCATAAGAGGAAGCCTCCTTTGACATCCTTACTACTATATTATACGATGCTATTCTAGCTTTCACTGCCTTAGATACTCCTTTGTATTGTTTTATAAAGCGCCCAACAACTACTCTAGCAGCCTAACAGCTTACAATAGTATCTAGCCGTTCCGGGGCTGCGCTCCCTTGTTCCTCCGAAACTGTCGTTATTGCCTTTATATAGTATAAGGCTTTACCGGGAAAAATTGCTATGAAAAGAAAGCTCCCGAGTAACAAGTGGGGTCCGCCATAAAAGCCAGGTGAGTTAACTCTTAAGACATAGTGTGAGTGTATTTGATCCAGAAATTCCCCTTCGCAGAAGGAATAATTTAAGTAGTAGCAGATTAAGGGCCTCTATTACATACTTTAAAACCATTAGCCTAGCAGCATTATACCCGCAGGGTTGGACTACCTATTTTTCTTTAAGAGATTAGTCAAGCAAGACCCTATCCTTGGAATTTTAGATATAGAGCGTTGCCACGACAGTAGTCGTCTTGATTCGATGATTATTTATGCTACCTCTTGAGAAAGTTTTCTATTCGTATCGTGCCGAAAAGAGGATATTTTGGCCCTAAAGCATGTCTTTTAATCATTCCTTTTTCCCTTTGTAAACCTTTTATTTTTTAGCTATAAAACCCTATTGCGGGTTTACAGTTTTGGGCGACGCTTTATGTGCAATTTGTCTCATTTTTTGACCCAGAATGTACCAATTAAATTAAATTTAATGTATATAATAAAGAACTTTAGTATATAATTAACTGCGAACATGCTCCAACAGCCCAAGTGTTTATTCCTATACTATTATAAGAGTACTACACTCCGATGATACAGACGACTCTCTTAACGTTCCCAACTAATAGTAAAGCGCCTACAAAGACTTAACTAAGTAAAGCAATTACGTGCTAGACTACATTTCTTAATAAAACGAGATATACTATATGATAAATAGCTTCCCACAACACTATGGCTGCCTTTCTACTACTAGAGCTGTCCAAGCGGAATTCTATACTATGACAAAACGATTTCTTTTACTGCGGGATTTGTCTACGAAGTAAGTGGCAAAGCAGAATTATAATGAGACCTTGTTTACCTTGTTCAATAATATGACCAGCCAGCCTCACTGACTGAATTAAGATATCGAAGGTAGTCGTGTAAACCTTTTAGAATATGGATAAAACTGGAATCATATAGATTAAAAGTACGCGCAGATCCCAGGGAAAAATAGGAGTGCTTATGTCATAACCTTAATAGACAGCTATAACTACATCTGTATAATCTGTAAACTAAATAAAGACAGGAAGTGCCCCTCTTTCTCAATAAAGTAACTACCCACTGGTAAGCCTAGTTCATCCTTGTAGGTTGGTCTATCAAGAGTACCCGTACCTTTCCTTGAAACTGGAACAGCTGCAATTGTCGGATATAGAAAAAAAAGCTCCCTCGCGGGCGTATAAAGTTGGCTATTACAAAGAGAATGTTAACTTAACTATAAATACTTGACCAGATAGATCTGATGTTTACACAACTAAAGCTTGAGAGAGTGCGGTAGGATCAAGTAGGTTTAAGTCTTTAATTCAGTTAAAAGGTTGCCCCTTGTACACTCTTTCTTCTTTATGTAACTAACTTGCTTTCAGCTAAGTAGATGGGCGGTGCCCCTTTATTGAGCTATTGATGCCCTGTTCTAATTGGAAAAAAGTAGTCCCATTTGGAGCATTTAGCATATATCAGAGGGATTATACCTAAAAGAGAGTTAGGAGTTAGGTAAGACTTCTCTTGCGATAGGAAAAGGCGGAATCCCAGTAGCGCGTAGGATGCTAGCTAGTGTAGTTTGAGAACGGGCGATCTGAGTATATGTAGTGAACGAAGAGGCGAGTAGACTCCCGTAGCGCGTCAGTAGGCTGTTGTAACAAGCTAAATTCCTATATGAAGCCAACTTATTCTATATCTTTGTTAGTAGAGTTCTAAATACCCCACTTACTTACTACGTACTATAGGGCACAATTCCAATTAACAACTAAACCTAAACGGGATATAAAAGACCCCTCGGTGAAAAGCAGGTAAGAAACAAGTGAGCAGCGATATCATCGTAATCAATTGCGTAATCTTGTATGGGTGAAAAGAAAGAGGACAAGTGGGGCATGTCTGTCTACCGTCTTCTAGTAACCGGTTCTATTCTACTACTATAATATGTATGCATGTGAAATGACTACTCTTGAGTGCGATATTCTATAAAAACCTACTATAAGTATAAGGACGGATTGTTCTCAGTATCGCAAGGGTAGTGGCTCACGCAGCTGTATGTATCGCATCTGACCGAAGCATTTTTTCTGTCTTATAAGGTTGAAGCAGCTTCCTTAATCGTATATGAAGTTTAATTGGTTCGCTGTATATATTGACTTCCTCTCTTATCTATAATAAGACTTATCCATAATAAGAGGCCCAGTTTTTGGGCTGGAACAACGTGCTCGATAGTAAGCTTAAAGCACTTTAAAAACTAAGAAATTATAATACAAAAAGGGGCAGATCAGATCCTATCTTTTTTTATAGGAAAACAAAGCTCTAAAGAAAAGACTATTAGGGCTGAGTCAGTCATTAGATTACAAGACTAGATATAGTATATAGTGCGAGATCATATAATGTAACTTAAGTAAGCTGCCGCACGCTAGGATATATGTTCTATAGAATCCTGTCTCGGGTTTTTCTAATAAAATTATAATAATAAGACAAGTTTGTTAGTAAGAAAAATCTCTAGCAAAATTTCCAGAAGGATAATACGTTTTTGATGAGTCCATTTCATAAGGAAAAAGTAGGTTTATAAGACTTGATCCAGAGTCAGATGCAAGAATTTTTTTCGTGTGCCGCGTCTCGAGGAGCTAGGTTTTTTTTCGTTCGATTTTACCCCAACTCTCCCCGTGAGTACCTTGAGTCAGTGGCATCAGGACAAGGCCTGACCAGTGCTTCATTAAATAGCTGGCCAAGTTTAAAGAGCGAGGTTTGAAAAAAAAAATTCTTATCGATACATGCAATTCTTCGGGCAAGGAAAAGAACTACGGAATCCAGGGGACAGGTTCGGATGATGCTTTGGCTGGTGAGCATGATCATCCTCTCTCCTTATACTTACAGTCAAGGGTCAAGCTTTATAATTGGAAACCAAAATCTTGTTCAGTAAATGCTTCCTTTTTGGGGAGCAACAGAAGGAATTCCGGGAGCTAGGCTAGAGGGGGATGAATTCGAAAGATTCCCGGATCAACCAGAGGAGCCCTCTGTGAATTACCTGACGTATCCGGATCGAGACGCATGGAGCTTAGCCTTAGCCTTCCAGCTGATTGGATCGATCGCTGACTGAGTGGACGCACACAATGCTGTTTTAACTTTAACCAGTGTATATGGGTTTTCAATAGAAGATGGATCACTCCATGCAATTCAACTTGTTACTTGAAAGGCAGGCAGGACCCTAGTCTTATTAAATTTCGGACCTAAGGGCTCTCTTTTGGCCTTTTATATATTATATATTCACGCGAAAGATGAGAGAAAAGAGGATTGCTCGATAGCTATAGACTGTTATTCGTGCAAACATACGCCCCTGTATGACCAAGCTAGCTGTCTATCCGCCTATCTGATCATTCGTCGAAGCAGTCATCCTACATCCGTTGTTTTATACCCTTTTCCTGGGTTTGTTGGAAAAAAAAAGGAGTTCTACCCCAATGCCCATCGAAAGGGGGCGCGTTTTGATGCTTTACTCGAAGCTCTCTCTTATCTTAATTTTAAAGAATTTGGGCCTTTCTAACTCTCATAAAAGAAAACGCAGGACAGTTGCTTGGCTACAAACCCCGCAACCTAAGGATCATAGCTCACTCCTCTCAAGCCTGCCCTCTAGCGCAACCGGTCATCAAGGGTAGTCGGTTAGATGTAAAATCGATCCATCGAGATGAAAAGGGGGTTCAGTTCTTAGGTTCACCCCCTCAAAGGTATTATAAAATACTTACTTGTGGAATTCTATTCTTAAAATAAATACGTTGCTAATAACTCCCCTTGGGCCTATATCTTAGCTTGAGATTAAAGATGATCCATAAGGGAGGTAGTTTTCATAATAACTGCTATCTTTGATTGCTGCGAGAAAGGAATAGTAGTACAAACGTATGGGAAATCGAGAAGCCTACACACCTATCTCTGTGCTCAATATACAATATATAAGAAGAAGAAGTACGATATGTGGTAATCCGAATTCGGCTAATTGTCTTCCAGAAGAGTCAATTCCTCATTTAGTCTTTTTCTTTGATTTCATCAAATTTTATATTTCATTATTTTTCATGAAAAAAAAAGTATTTTATCGTAAGGAATGCTGGCACGTGGATAACGCTCGCCGGGTCCTAGGAAAGCATCCCCAGTTCTCGTCACCATTGGCTAAAAAATCCTTTGAATATGAAATTTTAATCCTAATAGCTATCCTCGGTATTCTATATTAACATTCAATGAAATCTGTCTACAAGATGAAGGTAAGACCTTTGAGACGTTAAGGTGCAAGCGAAAGTTGGCTCGAGGGATAGTGAATAGGAAATTAATTTACTTAAAATCGATCCAGTATCCGCTGTATTGTATCCTATCTGATTGGGCCCTAATCAATCAAAAAACGGTTGGTCTGCCCGAGAGTCTTTTAACTTGCACGTAATGTATTCTGCTTTATAAGTAGGAATGGCTTCTAAAAGATCGAACTCTATTATTTCAAACGTTTCCTATTCCCGGCATTGCTGGAATTTGGAGTTTTTATTTCACAAGAGTTGTTTGCCGCCTGTCCTCTACTTTAATACAATTAATGCAAGTCTTCTCACTATCCCCGATCTGATTAATTAACACAACTGGATAAGTAGGCCAAAGAGCTTCCTAATCCCCGGGCCTCCCATATGTGAGCTCTCATTCTTCTTAAATGAGATTAAACTAGGCATTGGTTCCGATGATGCGAAAGAGAAGGAAGAATTCTAATTAAAACCCGTGCTATTCTATAATACATTGGAAAGGGTCGCTGGCAGCCAGAAAAATTAATTATAATTAACAAAGCACATAAAAAGAGGAAGAAGGACTAAGCATGTAATCTACTAAGAGGGGAGTAGCAGGACGATCTGGTTTCGAGAGAGCAGCTGTAGAATTTATTGAACCAGGACTTATTTCTATCTTATTATTAGATTCTATTCGTCGAGTAGATATAGATCGGTTAGAAAGCATTCGATAACATGCGTGATCACATCTAATAATAAGCGAATCAAGCAAAAAACAAAGTAAGGATAGTCTTTCGCGGGAAGCCGTCGTCGCGCTTGTAATCTATAGCCATAAAAAGACACTCTATACAGCGGGGGCTTTATCTAAAAGCAAAACATTCCAGTGACTTAGCCGAGGACCTTAGGGGTTCGAAAATTAAAGGGTCGCAGTGGTAAGAGTGAGGTATACCGCATCTTTTTTTTTCGGGGGCATACGCGGACATCTAAACACCTGCTAGACAGCTGTAGACAACAAATCTCTATTATTATGTTTACAACAGCTTTTAAGACACATTCTACTGCTATGTATGCTACTTATTGCTAGTCTACAACTTCTAAGGCTATAGCTACTGTCCGGACAGCTGCTGATAAATAAGCTTTAATTAAGACTACTATTGCACAATCTTACTTACGAGACTTCCCGGAGGATCCGGACTCTTGAAGAGAATGGAACTCTCTATCAGTCGCTTTGGGAGCTGGAAGATCTCCCCGACAGATTATACTCTACTGTAAATAAGCAATAGCTGTAGTAAGAGTCGACCGACGACGAAAGTACTTTTACTTTTAAGAAGCTTACTATTGCTGCACCTGTGTCATGAGAATCAAGTAGTAGAAGAACGCTGTAGTGGTAATACTCATTTCTTAATTAGACGCGTCTTTGCCTCAATGCGGGTGAACGAGTCCTTGTATCCGGGCAAGTCTCCTTATGAATACCTTCTCTTGTTTATTATATACTAGAGGATTTCACCAGCCATCTGAAAAGAGAGCCGCCCGTATTCCGGTACAAACAGACGCTCATGGGCAAAAACTTTAGAAGCTCACTAGGAAAGACTTATCGCAGTTCTTTACATACGCTAAACCAACGTTAATTGACCTTTTCTTTGATTAGACAAGCTAGATTGCATTATTCACCAACAAGAAGTTCTATTCATCAACCATGATTAGCATTAAACTAGCCAAACATGTTTACGCACGAGTTATATACTTGGCCAACCTCGGCCCTCTCTCTCTCTGGCAACCTGCTCTTTGAGTTCGGTTGTTCATCGTGTAAGTCACTTATACGAGATAGATCAAGGACTCCCAAGTAAAGGAAAGGGGGTTAGTCGTGGCACAGCCATTAAAGTGGAGTTAAAGCGTTTAAGGCAAACTATAGGGTGCAGGCTTTACCCATTTATCCGTGGAAAACTTCTTGATCAGAATGTACACAAGGCTTTTCGAATTGTCTAATCTAATGATCGAGGTAGTTTACCTGTTTGTCAGAAAATCGATACACATCTGTTTCAATGCGGGGAATCTCAAACATCCATAACAAGAGTAGCAACAAATCCCATTGTAACGGTATCATCTTGAACAGCTTGAGTTAACAACTTTATCGCCCTAACTGACCTAAAAGATATCTCATTGCTAGATCCAGCCAGCCCGCCGAAAGGTAGATCCGCGACTAAGTCTTACGGGCAGTAGTCAGGCGGGTAAAGGAGAAGGCAAGCTAAGTTATTCGTCGTTCAAGTGCATCATATAAAACGCACTAAAACAAAAGATGATCCATATTGCATATCATAAGGAAAAGAAATCTACTACTCAGCTCCTTTCCATTTCAAAAGCAAGAAAACTATAATTAAATCCCTAATCGAATACGCATAAAAAATAAAGTAAAGGATAGACCTTCCTCAGCTGGGAAATGGGAAAAGCACACGAAAGATGAAGGAGGGCTCAATCATAAAGACACTACCATTCGAATTTGACTTTAGAATCGAAACCAAGCGCACTTGCTCACCTAGGTAAAGAAACCCCTTCAACGCGTGCATTCTTCTTAATATTAAGGGTTAACCCGAAAAGGGGACCCTTTTGCCAGTATCAAACAGAGTTAGTATACATATGGGGATGAGGCGCATCTACTCATGGACTCGCGTATTTAAAAAAAAGGGTACGAAGTGAATTAATTAGAATCCTCGGGAGAAGGGTTTTTACCAAGCGTAGTGAGCGGAACTGCCGAAACAAGATCATCCTCTTGTGCACCCGCATCAGCAAGAATGGAGGTTTCAGCGGAAAAACGAAAAAAAGAAGGATCCTTCTTATTGACTTCAAGAGAGGAACACTCCTGTATACCACAGAATGCCTTTCAAGGAACAGCTATGCCACTATCCGAGTAACGGCGAGCGAGCGGGGGGCTTTATAATATAATATAATAAAGGGCGAGCATGTTTACGGTACTGGATTAAATCTTCAGAGACCCCGCTTAATTTTTAATTATAGAATGAAATATGAAATAAGATCGGAAAAAACGTAGCACTCGGCGCATTCTAACGCGTCTTCTTTTGACACGACTCTTTCTTTCTGAGTATTAAAATGGTAGTCACAACTCAAACTACAGCAGTCTTGGAGCAAGAACCACTAAGGCCGGATCACTCTTGAGTCTTTTTTTTTTCAGTTTGAGATTGAGTATGGTTTGCGCTCAAGAAAACAAGAACAGCTAGAAAAGACGGGCTGTTGGTCCACGTCACCACGGCATCTCATAAATCGTAGTACTTCACTTTAGCTTTAAACAAATTACATGATTAGATAAACAATCTCATAAACCAAATTTCCGATCCCTAAGTCCATCCCAAGCGCATAAGAAGAAGAACAGGGAGATTCATATGAAGGATTATCTCTCTTCACATGCTATCCTAACTCGTAATCAAGATCGATCAGACGCGAGCTTGGATGAGGCGGCTTACTTAGATCCTGAAGCTTATAAACAAAGAGGTGAATACAGGCATAAAAGCCAATTGGTAGAATACAATTGAACCAAGAGAGTAAGCCAGGTTAAAGAAATGGGGCCATGAAATGGCTAGTCTACCCGAGCAAGGGCAAAGCCTGACTAAGATGGCATAATATTCTGGGAGAGGATAGAGTACTGTTCCTTATAACAAATGCTAAATTTATAGACAAGGAATTCAGCCCGCGTGCTTGGCATTCTGGGAAAAACCGTTCACCCTTATTAAGTACGCGGATCTTTCGTACCACTAGCCTCAGTTAGGATTTTAATACTACTTTGTCAACGCTAACGAAACGAAGAAAGAGGATGAAGCGTAAGTGGTCAGGTTGGACATGTGACGGGTACTCCATGGGGTAGGGAAGTCACTAGCTAAGGCTCTGTAAGTATAACCCCCCCCCCCGGCGTCGAAAAAATAATTGATCGAAGACCTACTCTAATACCAAGTTTACCCGCGGTAATCCGCCTATCTCGTATTCTCCCAAGCCATTCTCTTTTTAGTGAAGGTTTAAAAAAAGCTTAAGCGCATCACCACTAGAAAGAAAGCCTACTCCCCATCTTTTGTCAACATAAAGAAATCTATGAAAAGAATAGGGCACGGTCTCAAAGGAAAGAGTATAAGAGGATGTACCTACCACTAAATGTTTGAAGATCATCGGAGTGAGTTCTTGCCCTTTGCGGGAGCTTTCTGAAGAAGACGACGAGACAAGGCATAGGATAGAACGGTACACCTGTTCAAGTTCACTTGTTACAGCAAAGAATGCTCCCTTGAATGAACAACAATGGAGGAAGAAAGATAGGAAAGAATTAGACCAATCGGAAAAGAGTCTTCCAGGACAACGAGCTCTGAGATGGGGGTGCGTTCATGCTATATATCCGCTAATAGACATTCGATATGCATATGATAGTAGAGTAGCCAATAGGGATGAGATTTGTGTGGGATGGCAAATCGAGAATGAAGAGGACGATTGGGAGATTAAAAAAACGAAAGGGCGCACTGTCAAGCAATTCAAAATTAGCCGAGATCATCTGCGCTTACATACTCGCTCCAAGTATTCCACTCGTTCCGTGGATTTCTATATCTGTCCAAAAGGTAAGTCAAGATAAGCTAAGTCACAGGACAAGCCTATTTCACAATTCCACAAGACAAATGTGTTTGGACAGGAAAGATGGTACCCGTGGGAAAGCGCCTTCCCGCGTAAGGGAAGGAGCCTCCTTGGGGAACGTAAGCAAGTCTAAGCGGTTAAAAAGCGAACTTACTCGCCTAACTGGGTTTTACAAAAAGAGGATCCTTTGTAGGAAAAAATCCGAGATTGGGTTCAAATTACGAGATTGGATTTTCCAATTCTCTTGCCTGGTTTAATTTGTCCCCAACCCATTGATCGTCTATCCACTTGTTCTTCCGCCGCACCAACATGCTCTATATTCTTGCCCTCTTTTTTGATTTGTATTTGAAAGGCCTACACTCGTTCGTTTAGTCACCTCCGCCAGCAGTCAACTCTCTTCAGCAATTCCGCTCGTTCGTTTAATTCCCCATGCTCACTCGATTAAGAAGGCAGTTAATTTCTGAATTCTTTAGGTAAAGTGAGTTTTTAAAAAAGTAAAGTCCGAGGTGTAGGGAATGCGTGAAAGGTCTTTCCTATTGTTTTACTTTACGTGCAACTGTCTTAAACGTGATGAGGCTTCTTCTTTCTCTTCACACATCCACTTGAAAGTTTTAAAGCGCTTCAGAGATACCTTCATTTTAAGTTTTAAGGAAGATCGATCAAACCAAAAGAATCGGTTTCTTGTTCTTAGCTTCTCCCTTTCTTATTCTTAATCATCTACTAGTTGTGAAAGAATCTTGGAATGATCTATCTCTTTTTTAGTATAATGCCTGTAGTCTAGTCTGCTGGTATGATGATGCAAGCAAGACACAGCAGGGCTTTTACAGGGGGTCAATTACACGCACTACTCAACCGAAGGTACTTCCGGGACATTCAATAGACCCCTTATTTGTACCGATTCTGTGTCAATTATGGACCAAGTTTGTGCCAAGTTTTGACCCCTTTTCTTTTTTCTGCTGGGGGCGATCTTGTCCTTAGATCTGTAGGGGATTAACTATCTTAAGTAAGGGATTCACCTGTCTGTCTTATACAGAGACGCGTCCTAGCTTTCTTCCTTCACTTATGAATTATAACCATCTCTATTTCAAACTTACTTGAGATTTCTTTTTCGCCTAACATCTATCCGTTCCCTATGACCATCGATTTGCCCTCGAGTAGCTGAACTAGGGAAACTTGCTACTAGGAAAAAAAGAGCACTATTGGGGCATATTGTTACCAAAAGTAAAGGAAAATGCATCAAAATCATGACATATATAAGAATAGTAAAAATAATTAATAAAAAGGATGATGAGTAATTTGCTTAAAACGTCACCTTTGAGAGCTATTTTTATTTGTTTTGAATCACCAGGTACCGGGACTAGCATCTCTTCTCACTAGTAGAGCAATAGAGTTCGAATTAAGTTTAATCAATAGACTTAAAAGCTGCCCTGCTAAGCCAGTACTATACGAAAAAGGCTCTATTGGGTACCCTTTCTTTCATTCTTTATTGGGAAATCTCCTGTTCTTTCTAGTCGAGTCACTTAATTCTTTCTCCCTACTAGCTACTAGAAGAAAGTAGAAAGGGATTATCATGTAAATGTAAACATACTACTATCGGCGAACCTGTTTATTATTACAGTACCTTGCCCAAGAGAGGCTCCTTTTATTTTGCTATAGGTATCTTCAGTCTACAGGTCAAACCTCGGCAATCGGGCGAACCCGACAACCAGTAGAAGCCTAAAAATCGTTCACACTTTTTGCATATCTTTTTATTCCGTCTCTAAATAGCTCCCCTAAGATCTGCTTCCCAACTCCCCCGCCCTGTTGATATTGCAACTGATATTTCCAAGATCGTTCATTCCTTTACGAATTCTCATTCTTCCGGACCTCCTTTTCTCAGTGGTAGACTCCTATGCCATAGGGAAGCTTTTTATTCGGTACCAAATCGTTAAATTGACATTAAAGCATGTTGGGTTTTTTAAGGAGACACCTAAGAGGCACCTACTTGCGTTTTCTTTTTTTATCTAAGCTCTTCCTGTGATATAAGTCCCTGCCTTAATCTTTCGTCCTACTGCTTGAATCTTCCTATCGAGGCATATAAATAAAATCACCCGCCATTAAGGGGTAAGACTTTGGGAGTAAGAATTTCTTCTTTTTTTACATAGATCATTTATTTTTGAGTGGGTACAAGACCACTGACCTCTATTTTTCTTCAATTCTGCTGCTCTGTAAGAAGAAGGGTCTTACGAGGCACTGTTTTAGACTTCGCTTGTCAAGGCATCATGTCGATCCGGGACATATCCCTCGTTAAGGATAAGAGTTTTTGCGTGTCGCGCCCCTTATTATTTTATTCGCTAAAGCGCCTACACTGGCTCCTTTGCTTTCTTTCCTATTTCTCGCTTCCTCTTGCTATCCTTCGAGTCTCTTCCGCAGCATATATTTGACTCTCTCGTTCCTTATTAACTGCTCGATCATACCTTTGGTGCGAGCACGACCCCTTCCTATGCTGCGCCACTTTACTTACTTAAACCTCCTTTTTTAAGGAAGTCGCCTAAAATTTATTTTTAATGATTTAATGAAATGAAAGGACCTAACCTCCGTTGACTATACTGACCCGATTCTTTACCTTCGTTTCACTTTGGTAATTGTATTCATTTTATTATTATCATTGGATGAGTAGTAAGGGCTGACTTGATGCGTATAAGGCTTGGGATACTATATTGTACGTTAAGGGCCGAAATCCCTTATAGATTGACTGGCGTTTACACGAGCGTCATCGGCGAAAGCTGCTTCGTCGGCACCAATTATGTCTTCTATTCTATAAAGATTCTCGGTTGCATCTTCTTCAGTCGGTTTCAAGCCAAGCTCGGCTTATTAATGCATTTCCTCAGGATAAGCCTTTAAAAGAAGTAAAAAAAATGAATTTCGGGTACCCATCCAAGTCTTGTAGGCGGGGATTTCTTCTAGCCTTAAGCAACAAGAGGGTAAGTACCCGGTTTTAAACCTGTTGGGACTCGCCGAAACTACAACCGTACTCAGCTGCCTTTACTCGCCCAAAAAGTATAGTAAGGTTTTTTAGACCTATGAGGTCTTCGCCGTAAGGAATGGTTTTTTCGCACGATCAGGAGTATTCTTCTTTAATTAAAACTAAAAAGGTAAATCCTTGGGCAATCTATGCGCGTTCTGGAGATCGGCATGACTCTTAGCTACTGGCTTGGACCGAGCTTTATAAAGAGGGGGCTTCGCGCCTTGTTAGAAAGGTTCGAAAGGACAACATGCACTCTAGAAAAAAGAGGCCAAAAAGTTCCTTTTTGTTTTTTCCCAAAGCACTGTAGAATCGCGGTAATCTCGTAATCAATATCACTAGAACCGGGCACAGCCATTGTCTCTTAGCGATGCGGTGGGATGAAAGTCCGAACGTAGGCCCAATACACAGGGTCTCTGGACCTGCTATGATACTAAATTTCATATCTTTGTAGGACTTCAAACCATTGCAAGCGAGAATCAGCTCTTCCCCTGATCTATGACTCGCTTCGGGATTTCGCTAGCTCATTTTAAATTTTAAATAATGAATTCTGTTTACGTGAGATAAAAGCAAGGACCGATGTCTCGCTTTTTTACATATTTAAGGTATTCTAATGGCTAAGACTTTCTTTTACTTTTATTTCAAAAACGACATTTAAGTGATCATACTTAAATGTGTGAGTTAAGTGTTCACAGCCTCTCTCCAACTAAAGAGAGTGGGGGATCTTGATCTCTGGACTTGACGAACGGGGTGCTTCTTTGACCCGCTTTTTTATGAACGTACCTCAATGAATAATCATAAGGGGTGCTTCTTTGACCCGCTTTCCGGGATCGGGGATCACTTGGCTTCAACCTGTGCTTTCTTTCGGGGTTCCCGTGAAGGTGGGATCCTTTTTTTTCTTATCTAAGAACATGTTCTTAATGGATATTAACCCCTCTCCTTGTTAAAAAGTAAAGAAGGTAACCCCCTCTAAGGAGTTCTTGGCATCATTCTTAAAAAGATCCGGATTTTAAGTAATCCTCTCTTAAACCAAAAGAATAACTTGAAGTCATGCAGTGCCCGCGAGTCCAGTGGGGGGCATCGGTCAGTATTACGGCTAAGGGACTCTTAGTCGAGGCAAATAACTCAATAGAACCCTATTCCGTTACTCTTAAAGGCGCGACTATGTATTTCCAAAGCCTTTCTCTCTTAAATGAAAATAGAAATCTCATGTATCTGAAGTTGATGGGTGAAGTGAATTGGCCCCTAAAAGGCATAGAGTGGGAAGCCGCGTTTTAGAGATTTAGTTGATGGGAATTCGCCCGACTCCTCTCAGCTTTTCTTATACTAAACTCTTAAAACTATAAAGATAGCTTTGGTTCAATTGGTACTTCATGGCGCTTTCATAATCCTCTCTTTTAATTATAAAATAAGACTGAAGAATCATATTTTCAGGAAATCCTGGGTTGAGTAATCTATCACCTTCTTACCTGGCTGGCGTTGGATTAGCCCTTGCCTTTGTCTTAACGGAATTTCCTGCTTATGGTTGGCCAATGGAGCTTAGCTCTTGTCCATTAGGTGCTCTTCAGACTATAAAACTTGCTTTGTGCAAGACTCTGCTCTCTTCTCTATGAGAGACCTTTTTACGGATCACCACCCACTACCATCATACCTATTCTTCTTTTAGGAATCAATCACGTATAAATAATCTCCCTATTGCGCTCCAGAGTAAAAGGCACTCTTTCTATATGTTTCTCTTTTTTAGTATTTAGGAATGGAGAGATACTCGAATTCTACAGATAAATAAATTCCACTAACTACGACGCTATCAGGAGCCTTAGGGCCGGCTATATGCGTTCCAAGCTCTCTACAAAGATTTAAACAATCATAGGATTATATTCCGAAAAGGTAAAATGAAGTTTTAGTTAAAATCCTAGGAAAATAAAGATTAAGAAGTGACAGCCCGCACTTTTGAGATGCTTCCAAACCCCTTGATTAAACCTTGTTTTTTGTTTAGGTTTTGGGGTTTGAATTGATCAAAATTGTTAAAAAAAGGGAGATGCTTTCCTTCATTCTCGCTGACAATATGGTCAGACTCTCCTAGATTTGAACCGCAACCCCGTTTTGCTAAGCGAATCCGCAGTCCAACATGGAATAAGATTGACATTTGCATTTATATGAGTCAGTTGGGCGCGCTTTTGCCAAGATTTTACTCTAGTTTGGCATCTTTTCGGTGCTATTTACATGCGCTTGGTCCTCCAAAACCCTTCTTTTGGGGACAAAGCTATCTTTCTCAAGCGTGAGAAACCCTATCCTATATGAAATCTGCCCAATTCCCTTTGTGAAAGAAATCATTTTACCCAGTTAGGTTTCGACTCAACCAAGTTTTGCACATCCAAGACCTACCTTCTTTCCTTACTGTAATCTCTTCTGAGCCAGGATCAAATCCAACTATAAACTTCTTCTTTTATTTAAATTAATTCGTTGATGCACTTCACCTCATTTTGGTCCTATCAGATGCAACCCTTGGCCCTCTCGGACTCGAGGTCCTTTATAGCTCTTCACAAGTCCAAAAGCGTTTTAGTAACCAAAATTCCCGGGTTTTTCCAAAAGTCATACTCAAAATTAGTCGCATGAAGGGAGTCTAAGACTAGCAGTTGGCAGAGGGAAGAGGAGTGAAGTCACTGTTTAGCTGCGGATAGTCTTCTTAAGGAATAGCATTGGGTATACTCTTTTGTGCCACCGGTTTACTCGATTTTGCTAGGGGCTTAGGAACGAGTTCTTTTCCTTTTCTCACACAAGTAAGCCTTGGTTGGGCGGAGAAGCCATTGGAAAGAGACATGCGGTCCCCTCAAGCTCGAGGAAGAAGGGCTTAACTCCTAAGAAAAGAGCGCAGCCTATCTCTTACTCCTCTCCTTTACTCTCTTCCCTCTCACCTTGATCGAAATATAAATGACCACCTGTAAAGTAAGTTGGGCTCCGCTCCTTTGATCCCTAATCGAAAAAGTAGAATCATAGTGATCTCATTAATATCGGTAAAATTTTTTTAAAGATTCCGCCTTAAATTACTGGGTTTCGGAAAGATGTTTGCATTTAATCTCAGAAGCAAGATCGGACGAGACAGGGAGGAAAGGCCCTTCCCCTATTAAAACTCGGTGATCTCGTTACCTTTCTAAATAGGGCAAGCTCTCTACCGATTTTACTTTAATCTCAGAACTTCTGTCCCCAATCTCATGGCAGGAGTGAGAAGGGAGCTCGGCTCGGTGTAATAGAAAATCTCGATTCTCCCATTCTGTATGAACCCCTTGTGAAACTAATCTTTAAATCAATAATCAATATAGGCCGAGATCACTGCTTTTGTGCTAGGTCCCCCAGGTCCGTAATAGGTAATTTTAAGCCTATAAGGAGTACAAGCGAACCTCTTACTCATCTAAGGCTCGCCACTTCTTTTCTTCGTGAAACCTAGAATGAAACTAAAGTCTATGTCAATATAGGTGCGATCTTAATTTCGAGATTGAGAATTTCCAAGCTATCTTATGAAGATGAGCCTATATCCTTTGAGCTTAAAGAGGGGTAAAAGCTCTCATCTTTCTCGTCCCCTAAATTAAACCTTTGGTGATCTCTCTTCTGCTTTCGACTCCTTCCACTGAGACTCCGAAAAGATCTCTTTCTTAGTCTTTTATTGCCCCTGTTCGGTCAATTCATCCCGGAAAAATCCTATATTGGTTGGAAAGGACTATAAAAGTTCCAATATACAACTCGAGCCAGTAAACTGCATCCCCAAAAGTTCTCGAGGCTTAAATTTTCTTGTTCTAATATATGCGGGATCCTCTAGAGCGCCTCCTCCACTCGCGGAGAATGGGCGATATACCCATAAAAATCTTAAAACAATTATAAAGTATAGGTTAGCAAAAGTAGTTTTACTTTCCAGTAAATAAAGCTATGCCTGGATTGATGAAAAAAGAAAGTTAAGTAGCGCTGGTAGCTGCTCGACCTAAAGTGAGAACAGAGGTTATGCAATAGCTTAGGCGCGTTAGTAAAAGGTCTGAAGTGAAGAAAGGCTCCAGTCTTAAGGAGCGGTATTTTATTCTCCCGACCCGACCCATAAGGTTTTTCGATATGGATCTACATTCCTACTACATTTTCTCACTATTATAACTATCAACGAATGAGAAGCATTCTATAATGCCACCATAAACCGACGATCACCCGTCAATTTCTTATAAGTAGAGCCCTCTTGCTTGTTCTTTCTTTGATCAGTTGGGTTAGAAACCTCCTCTTTCTTTTTGCGTAGGTGTCGTCTTCGCATCTGTATCCGCAGGCTAGACCAGTAGGTTAGGACTGAAGCGTATATTAGAAAGAACTGCGCCCTATTATTATCATCAAACCAAGAAAAATCTCACTTGGGATAAATTCTATTAAATACAAGTGCCCGCAGAGACTCCTCTCTTCTTGTGCAATTCTTGATTATCGATCGATTCTTGATGTATACTCACTCAATGGATTGTCATGTCTGATTAATGCCACTTTTCTTACTACGCGTCTCCACTCAAGTTGATCCGCTCTGGAACGACAATCTACATCCTGAACTTCTAAGTCAGAAGCATACATAAAAATAGGAGGGGAGTGGTCTGAAAAAAAGGCTCATTTGCCGATGCGAAGATTGAAGGCAGAATTGGTTCCTATTAAGATAGATTGACTACCTATACCCTAGGTTTGATGATGAACTCTGCTCCACTCTACTAAGAGACTGGTACTCTGTATACTTGAACTACTGTAGTGGTATACTCATACTCAACCGCTGTTGCATTCTCTCTTGACTGGCAATGAGACTCCTACAACTCTAAGAAGTAAGAAGACGGTCCACTCTACCACGCTTTCCAACAGTGCTATCCTGCCTGTACCGGACTAGAGAAGAATGAAGCAAAGAGAGAGGTTAGATAAGTGAAGAAGAAAGGTTGGCTTCCCTTGCCTATGGTTTCTTGTTTATGGCGCAGCAGTTAGTACTAGTTTTCTTGCTGATAAATACCAGGATTAGATTTATAGTCCAGTGCTCTATTCTTTCTTATATTAATATATAATAATAGATGGGATTCCTTCTTTGCCTTCTACCCTCTATATCTTTCTTGCTTAAGAGCTTTTAGAATAAGAAAGCGCATCCTTTGCATTCAAAGTTAAATGGAAGCAGTTTGACTTTATTTTTAATTAGAATGTAAGCCCTTGGGCCACAAGACAGAGTAGTAGACATAGACCATAGCAAGAAGTGAAGTAAGGATGACGTCTTCCAAGATCTTTTATTCCATGTAGTGGTATGAGGATCCTCTAATTATGGGTGGTTCCACAAAGCAAGGACTTGAGCACTAAGTTCGTCTCCTGCTTGGATCTGATTGATTTCTTTATAGAGGTTTGAGTCTTGAACAGAACAGCTTATTGTGAATGCTATTTATCTGCTTTTCTGATAGAGCTTTTGATGAACATGATGCAATGTCCCGCTCGTCGAGCATGACTAGTTTATAATTGTATCTAGCTTGGCTTTTTCCCAGTGGGCTTCTTGAGCAAGTCTTCGCCTATGAGTACTTCTCCTCTCTATATACTATAATATAGAAAAAGGCTGCTTCTTTCCTTCTTTAAGATTAAAAAAGCTGGCCCGCACTTTCCCTACCTAGTGCACCGACCGACCGCACGAGTCTGATCTCTATTGGATTGTCCAAATATTCCTATTATATTATTATAATAAAGTATAAAACAACTTCACTGCACTATTCTACTGAGCTATAGCTAGGATCAACTGTAATGTTTTACTTGGCTTGGTGGACTTTCTTACTCATTCCCTTATAAAGAGTCTAGTTTTAGGGTTTTCTATTTCTATAAGGGAAAGAGCTTCCCAGGCACCTATTTACCAAAAAGGCATAGCCAAAATTTCTTGAAAAAGGGGGTTAAACCGTGCATTTGAAATCGATGATTGAAATTGCTCAAGAAAAAGAAACCTATCGTGAATGCTCCTATAAGTAGAGTAGTTCTCGCTTGCTACGTTGGAAAATGAGATCTAATGCGCCAACCAAGTCTTTTAAAGCTAAAAAAAAATCTTGTAAAAAAGCTACAATTCGCTCTGCTAATGATGTCTCATCCATAATTCTTTAAGACCAGAGTTTACCTTGGATTTAACAAAGCCGGAGCTTCCACTATAAACAAAGAAATATGGTAGAGAGATAAAATATAGTGGGGGCTCCTTTCTCGCCAACCTTTAATTGTGTATGATAAGATGTCTTTTCTTTTGTCTTTTAGTAGCTGAGTGTATTGGCTATCTGTTACCACGGAGATCCCGCTTTCAAACATGATCTTATAATTCTATGCTTTCTTTTTTTTTTATGGAGAAATCCCCACCATTGGGACCAGTACTAGAGGGAATTTTCCTTCTTTGCCTTCCTGACTTTCTGGATGAAGTCTTATTGCTAGTGCTAGCTAGGGACCTCTTTCTTTTGTCTTCTTCCTCTGAATCCTCCGAGGATCTTCTACAAAGACGCATGCTGCTTGCCCTTCTCGTTGTTTTCTTAAAGGCTTTCTCTGTAACTATCGGGTAGAAAGCAAACCCAAAGCTGTATGGCGAGGCTCTAAGAGAGAAACCAAAGTGTTTACCTATGAGATTGAGTTGAAGCTTACGTTTAGTTCAAGCTAAGGAGCATCCCCGCTACTACGACCGTAAGTCGCAGACAAAGCGGATGCAACAGGCAAAGTTCCAGGTAAAGATACAATCGAAGATAGAAAAAAAGATGCCTAGTCAGGAGCAGCTTTAGCGGATCGTGTAAAGAAAGATTCCACGTATTCTATATATAGTCTTAGTTATCCCCACCTTACTTTCTTAAAGGAGGGACCTTCCCTTGGAAGATCGGTTGGAAAACTAAGACTACTTCTACTCATACCAACGATACCAAAGGAAGCGAAGCAACTGGATAAACACAAGACAAGGAAAGAAAAGCAGGGGGCTCACGAAGACAAGGTCAAGTAAGTCCCCGATTAATCCGCAAAAGGAGCACCTATCCCGTCAGGTTCGCCAGGAGAATACGAACAACAAAGCCATGAAACCCGCCTATGAGAAAAAAAATGCACGAAAGCCGGACTAATGGGCATTTCAATCTCTTTTTCTTATATGATTAGCCCAGATTCATAATTCATATTAAATCTAAGAGAAGGATTCCACACCCAACCAATCAAGGGATTGCGTTGACTCTACCCCAAAGCTTCTTGAATACATGCCTAATGGTAAGACCTTGGGGTATTGAGCCCTCACACCTGGATACAGATGGATCGCTTGACTGAACACGGGGTCCTTTGAAAAAAAAAAAGAACTCGAACAACTGAGCTAGATTCCTGTGCTTGCGGCCTAGCTTTACTTATAGTGTGAGGTTTCTCCGCTCATTAAGGAGAAGAATGAAAGACTCAACCGGAGAGTCCGGGAACTTACCACCAGCGTCAATGACTGCCGGCGAGTGCAGACTGAGATGCGTGTTGGAAAGCCATGTTTGACAGGCTAAATTTCTAAAACAGATTTGGTCGAAAGAGGCGTCTTCCCTTAAGAATTGCTACAAATTAAACATATTTGGGGTATGAGATGACAAGCATCGAGGGCAGAAAAGTCGAGACAAAGAGCACGAAAACATCAACTGAGACTGCTTATGGTTACGGCGAAAGGATAGACTTCACGCGTAACACGCAGGAACAAAGAGGCTCGCACGAGGAGAGAGGAAGGCCAATCACGACAAGCGATCGTGAAAGGAATCATTATAAGCGTCCCATAAGAAAAGGACCCTTTCCCATCATTCTTCTTTAAATCTGTGGAATAATGGAACAATTTCACTTGCTTTGGCTAAGGCTAGGAGGGAAAGAGAGGTCTGAGACTAATTAACAGACTATAGATCCCGCTTTTTATTACGTTGGCACACCTGCTGTCTTTTAGGTCTTTTTTATCTACCAATGGAATCCTCTAATCTTAAAGTAAAGGGCACTTGGACAAGATCCTTCTGCCTCATGTGATGTTTCCGCCAGGTCTGCCTATGACCTCTCACGCGTACCATGGATACGCAATAGTAGTTGATATGATTGAAACCAAATGCACAAGCATCCTTGCAAATTAAAAGCATATAATGCCCCCCAAAGGTTAGGATCCGATCTAATTACTTCAAAACCAGTGACTTAAGAATCTGATTTAGCTGCAATATATGATGAAATAAAATCTGAGGGAAGCTTAGACGAATGAAATAAGTCGCGTATAAGTAACAAAAGGAGAGAGGAACTCAATGCTAGTGTTCGTACTGGCGGTTATGGAAGCGACTAGCGTCTTTTGCAGGTGAAAGTACTTCAGTTGAGGTTTACATGGAAGAATAGATAAAGAAAGTGAGGCCCTTATGCATTCTGATCTCTCGTACGATCATTAAATTATAATGCTCTAGTAATAAGAAAAAAGCTAATTCACTTGCTTCGCCCACAAATGGATCTCTTCCATCCAGCACTTCCAATCCATCACGCAAACCCAGCGGAAAGGGTTTTGTATGCAAGGGCGGTTGTTTTTTCTGTTTTCAAGTCAAAAGATGCTTAGGATATTGACGTAAGTTAGAAGATAGCACATGTGTTCTGCGAATCCCCAGTTGGGAAGTCATAACCGGCACAAAAGTCAATATTTGTTACCACTTTTCGCGGGGGTTAATGCAACCTTTTTAATCTCAATTCCGGGTGTCTATAAAAGGGAAAGGGTCAATCTTTTTTTTTTCCATAACCCGCAAAAGCTGCTTCATCAACATAAACCGGAACTTCTTCCTACATAACCATGATAATAAGTTCAAACTCTTAACTTAAGAAATGGAATGATCAGAAAGACTCATCTACAGTACAGCCCGAAGCTTTCCCTGCATCCTAAAGCATTAGCCGCTTTTCAATCCTATAAGACTACCGCTAGAACTTGTGTTTCAGTTCACTCTAGATATAAGTCAATGAAATCAAATTAAAATAAAATGAAATCTCCGCGTAAAGGCTTTAAGGTTCGGCTGGAGATATCAATAAATTAAAAATTTTTTTAGGATATTCCCATCCTATCTAGAGAGACTACTTTCCATTTCCAGCATTGGCTTCCGTTTCATTCGCATCTTCGACCTTAACTTCTCTTTCTATCCTTTCTGGTACACCTACTTCTGGTGGTTATGTTTCCGGGGGGCTTCCAGAGATCGTAGTTAGTTTAGTTGTTCGTATTCTCACGGTGGAGTAGGAAAAGCGTCTCTTTTTCTTTTATGTACTTGATCTTGAAATGTGTAGCTTTCTTTTTTTTTCGTCCTTCTGTGGCTTTTATTTCATGCTAATCAGGAAGACGACTCTCGACTTTGACTGGCACGGCACTCTCTCTTCGACTTCGTCTACGAACCTTTCACCAGGATCCTTGGCGAGGAAGGTTTTCGATGATTGACAAAAGGAAAGGCTTAAAGTTTTCTTTTTCTCGGTTACCATTGTTCAATAGCCTATATAGGACCTGACATGCATGTCCTCCATTGACATTGAACAAAGACTTTAGTTAGCCGATCAATAAAAAAAAGTAAGAATGATGCTAGAAATTTGAAGAAAAAGCAAAGTCATCCGGCCTTTACTTACTTCCCGGACATTGCTTTCCTATTCCTATACACTCAATAGGAATGCCTCATGAATAAGAAGTCTAAACTAAGAAAACACAAGCTCATCAAACTGCGCTTTCGGATAATTCGACAATCTTACTGCGTCCAGTGCTCTTTTTTTTTCTATGTTTAGCTTGCTTTCTTTCTTGCTTTGCTGATCATAACAGAACAAGCACATAGAACAGAAGATATTGACCGTAGGGAGAGAAGATTGAAACGCTGACTGGGTCAGGGCTTGACGAAGATATTTTAAGGGAAGAGGGTCAGTAATTCCCTGCAATCTATTGAGAAAGATCAGAAAAGCACGTCTATACTTGAAAAAAAGAATCCTAAGAAAAAAAAGGATCGTTCGGGCACGGAAATCCTTTCACCTCATTCCGCGATCAAAGCTCAAATAGACTCATCAGTTCTTTAATCTTAAGTAAGGCTTGCTTACCATCCGTACCATCTTTTCATCAACAATGAGCCCATCAAGAGTCGGCTCGCTCAAAGGACTAAACTGGCTCCTTAAGCTTTGAAGCGTCTTCTGTTAAGGGAGAGCCCTCATCTACTCATCTTTAGAGAGAGTATTCTCAGACTATCCAATCGGGTAGGCCAAGAAAGAAATCCTGACAAGCAATCCGACCGACTAGTGCTAATGCGCATTCCGTGCGATAAGTCCACTATACTCAAAGCTAATTTAAGGAAAGACATTCTTCAATGTGATGACTTAATTCATGTCTCATTATTTCAAGTCTACTCTGAAGCCTCTTTCTAATCAAGTTAAGAAGATCTCACTGATCAACTAAGGATCAGACTAGACATCAATCAAAGGAAAGCTGGTAATGAAATCTCCTAATCTTAGAGTTGCTCTTCTCCTGACCCAGCTGGAGCTGGTAGAATAGAAACCCTGATGATAAAGAAGTTTGAAGCTAGGCTCTTTCACTAGCTTGGCCATATAATAAGATGAATTTCCGGGACTGACCAAGCATCCTGTGCTAACAAACTCGCCTCATATCTTATGCTCGTTAACTGAAAGAAAGGGAGATTTAGCCGCTGCCCTCCAAGTCTTTGACACCAATACGGAACCTGTCCTTTATATTAAAATAGGCTGTTCTTTCCTCAGTGGCAATGGACAAGGGAATGGAAGTTCAATCCTGAGCACAAGTGCGATAAGTCTACTTACTCAAGGCTCAAGGAAAGGAAGTCGTTTTTGATTTGATCCTCTACCCCCGGTCTTTTCTAGATTGAGAAGAAAAAGCATAGTCCCTGTTAAGCTAGACCGAGATTAACATAAAATTTCTTATTCCTATTCATCACTTAGCTATCCTCCTCTTACTGTACGAAAGACGAACGAAGTGAGGAATCCCAAAGATTAAATTAGTTGGTCTCTCTATTTCGCAAAGATATTTTCTTAGTCTTAGTAGACATCTGTCCGATCTCTTTCCTCCTGGCCTCTCCTTATGTCAAGCCATTTCATATCTCGACTACGCTGCTTAGCAAGTTGGTCAAAAATCGCTGCTTGTTTCGCAATTGCGGGTGTCTTAGGCGCCACTACTATACTACTTTGTTGCGGGATAAGATCGTGTATCACTTCGTTCGCTAGTTGGAAGTATAGCCGGCGAACGGGGTCTTCCACATATATAGATTTGAATCCAATTGGTTCATGTCGGGGCTTTTAGACTCTTACTTGTGAGCAAGATACGTCACAAGAAATTTACTAGAATAATTATAGTAGATTACAGTGACAACTAGGGGGTACGTCAAAAACATTCTAATAAATAGGGCGGCGAATACACCGCATCAGATAAAAATGCATGTACGAAGGCGGAAAGGGAGGACATCATATACGAGTCCTGTGTCTACAACTAAAGTAGATACAGCCCTAGTTCCAAACACAGCTACTACTCTTGTTACAGTTGGAGTTCTTCGAGAAGAAACCTATTACTCTTCGCTAACATCTTACTATAAATATCTAAGGAACTGCCTACTCTAATAGTCTTACGCGAAAAACAAAGGGTATCCCATCCCAAGACAAGACAATAGACTCAACCTGGTGTAATTCTACAGTTAACAGGCTAGTAAAGAAACTCACCGAATTACTTATCCAATTAGAACAGGACATCAATCAGCTGCTCAAGTAGAAAAGTTCTTCCGGAGTATCCTACTATATAAAAAAAGGTGCTGTTTGCGCCTTGCTTGCTCATTACGAGAAGTATAAGAATGAGAGGCATATTACAAAAGTGAAAGTGACTCGTCTAGCTCACTTAGAAGACATATTCGGCCCATACTCTACGAAGACATAAAAAGTGTAAACTAAAAGGTACCTAGATAGCGTATAAGAAAACCACGCGGTGGATATAGATTAAAGTAGATCCCGCTGCCTATACAGTAAAGACCAGTAGATAATGAACATAGACATTTATGTGCGATAAGAGAATTCCCCGTCCTTCTCGTGCAGTACAGGTGGATAAGCCTTCTCTCTTTTCTACGGTATGACCCTTCTATCTAGGAGCCCATACTGACTTATTTGAGGTAGTTTTTTCCCTCACGTTATAAAAAGAGCTTCTTTCTTGGAAAAACAGGGGTTTACCGATCGAACAAGTGAAGCAGGGCGAAACGCGTTAGGCTGTTGCGTGAATCACTGAAGGTATCTTTATCTAACCTTTCGCTTTTAAGTGCACTATTGCCTGTTTTGATTATTGTATGAGTGGGCCTCGCACTTGTACGCCAAAATATCCTCTCCCCAATGAACTTTCTTCCGAGCTCGCTTAAGTAGCTGTCGTCGCATTGGCTCTTTTTAATCGAGACTGGAACTCCAGAGAGGAATTTGACTCTTTCTTCTTTCTTTTTTACTTTATGCCTGGGTATTCCGAAGAAGACTGGCTGAAGCAGGCTTGCATTTCCGACTCTTTCCCTCTTATCAGCTTGATACCTAGGCCTAAGGAGCTTGTTCCACTCGTTCTCAATCAAGCCGGCTCTTCTTTTTGGGCGCGTTGTTCGCTGGCATGGCTTGACATATTTCCCAGAAGAGCTACCTTCGCTTTAGGCCTTCCTTCGAAGATTTGCATATATCCTTAGTTATAAACGTAACAGCGGGCCCTTGCTTCCCCTCTCCATAGCGGTCGAGGTCTTTCAGAATGTAGACTACACTTGCGCCTCCGCTTGGCCATCAGTTTGAGGATGATGAGATGTACTAAAAAGCAATTTAGTATCCACCAGACGCTAAGTTGTGTCCCAGAGCTTCTAAAAGTCTCGATCAGAAAGAATAGTAAAAGGAATGCCATGTAAATGAAAAAAAAAAACTTCTTTGTAATACAACTCTGCAACTTTAGAAGCATCATATGTTTTGTGACATATTTTAAATTGAGCCGTCTTTGAGAATCTATCAACCACCACCATGATTTAATCTTTACTTCTTTGAGTTCGAGGCAATCCAACAATTAAATCCATGCTTACCTCATCCCAAGGTTGTGTAGGAACTGTTAAGGGAGTGTGTAATCCCTTTGTAAAATAACTTTGCGCCTTTTGGCAAACAAGACATCTAGCCACAATATTTTGCACATCCTTGACCAGCTTAGGCTAAGAAAAGTATTCACTTATTATGTCATACGTCTTCTTAGTACCAAAGTGTCCCGCTAGAACTCCCCATGTGCTTCACGAACAAAGAGCTACTGAATTAAACCTTTAGGAATACAAACCTTTGAACAAGTAACCGTCTTGAAGAGTGTGCAAATCAGTAGGTTCAATTACCTATTTAGAAAAAATTTAGGATAGGAAGCTACGACTGAGGAAGCCGCAGTTTAATTTCGAGGTAAAGCCCTTTGGCGGAGCATGTCCTTTTGTGTAACCAAGACGCATAAGCCACATTTTAAGACGCACCTTTGTGTTGTGCTAATCTCCCTTTCTCCACATTTCCTTCTGAGACTCTGCCGAAGAGCAGCATCGCCCAAGGGTCTTGTTCTCAAGTCAAGCCTTTGTTAACGGGGGGAATCCTACGTCCGTAAGCTTAGAACCTCATTACTAAGGCGTACCCTTTCCACATAGAAGGTATATCACAAGCCGTCCCGTTCTTTTGAAAGCAGGGGGCGAGGCCACTTCCTCGTTGAAGTTTGTCCGCTAAAGAAGAGGAGTAAGAAGTTCTGTTAGTATGGTTTAACTTACTCTGCTTATCCTCTTAGATTGCATACCAATTATAGAAATTCATTGGCAATTTCAGTTACATCTGGCTTGTAAGTAAGGATTTGCATCAAAAAAAAAAAAAAAGTTTACACTCCGTGGAAATAAAATAGCAACTGACAAAGCTATCAACTTTATGAAGTAAAGGTAAAGAAAAGGGGGCAATTAGCTTTATGAAAAAGTCCGAACTAAAAGCTTTGCGTGCAATTCATATTTGATTTTGGTACCGATTCAGCAGTAAGGCTTGCTATATGCTATACATCTCTTCTTAAGCATACGAAACGTACGTATTGGCCATTTCTGAGAAAATACCCTTTTATCATACCCATTACGGGCATTCTTCTCTGGCTTTCATTTAGACCCTCTAAGATCATATCTTATGGCTAGAAGTAAAAAAGAATTGTAGGAAGATACGGGTATAGTAGACCAACCTACATGAATGCCCCAGCACTAGCAGTTAGCTGGCTAGCCCTAACACAAGATTCATGGAAAGTTATAATAAACAATATATTAAGAGAGGAAGTCTACCTTTCTTTTAGACCTTCGTGAAAGCCCCATTTTAGGGCATTTAATACGGGTTTCCCCGGGAAAGACTACTTTTTCGCAATTGTTTGTCATTTGATCAAAAGTTAAAACTTTGTTTAAGGTCAGTAGAAAAGTTAACCCAAGAGGGATTCTTTTGTCCAGCCGGATTACCTCGATCGAGTATTGCATTCTTCTGGAACGAGCAAGCGTAAGCCTGAAGCGAACCTAAGGAGTGCAGTCCCAGGAAATACCATTGCATACCTATCAAGAGACTCTTGCACTAAGCCCATTCTTTTTATTCTTGAGGAAGTCTTCCCGTTCTCTTTGTTCTTGTGTTGGCTATTCGCTTCCTAATCATCAGTGGATTATGAAGTCTCGTCGGGTTCGGGTATTAGAGTTCGGGAAAAAACTTTTCCTAAAATTGGTCCAAAATGATCATATTTTCTATTTTGATCTTTCTCAGCCAATTGCGCTCTTTTGGCAAAAGACCGGCTGTCTTTCGGGATGGTACTTTCTGTTTGAACGAGCTTAGATTAGAGAACCTTTACGCTAATGAAAAAAGGGCAAACGAGACTAAGAGCGGGTCTCGACCCACTCCCTCTAGGATGAAACTTTCTTCGGTTCTTTTGATATTGAATCTTACTTAAATAAAAAATACCGAGGATTTAGTACCAGACTTTGCCTTTTTGGCTAGCCTTCGTTCTATCAACAAAGAGGAAGGATCCTTCTCTCTTAAAGATAAAAATCAAACTTGAGACTTTTCTTAAGGTTTAGCGCTATCTATACGTGAACTTTTTGTGCTTGCTTAGCAGGTGTCCTTTACTTATCTGCTTTGGACTCAGTCACTCTTTTGCAGTAAAGATAAAGAAGGAAGACTAGCATAGACCATTACACGATTAAAATCCTCTCTCGATACGCTCTTGCGCTTCACAGCACTTTCCCCTGTGAATATGGCTACGAAACCCTCGTTAGAGAGGTCTATAGGGCCGTTTCCGTTTTGTTGTTGTGCGCCAACCAAGCAACGAATACTGGAACTGGAAAAAAATCGCAATTGACTGTCCCGCCCCCAATTCGCCTTACCTGATCGACAACGCGCGGAACAACGATTCAGTGCTTTCTAAAAAACCTACCCTGATCCGAAGCTAACTAATGACGCCGTATGAAAAAAAGCAAAAGGAGTCTACTTTAAGAAAATTAAAATCGTGGGAAAGACTTCAGTGAAAGGGGCCTATCCAGTACAATAAGGCGATAAAAACTTGGCACTTCATGCATTTCTCATTCCTACAAGCCCGAACTCTAATATCGCATGATAAGAACATACAACGTGTCCGTTATGATTAATTTGTTTTCGAGCTGGCATTATCGGAGAAGGGTGTAACGAGTCGAGCCCGGGCAAAAGCCCTCCGCTCGGGAGAGAAGCTTTTTACCAATAAGAGAAATGTCTTATACCACGGTAGGTATACCTCAATCCAGTTAAGTATGCTTGCTGGCGGTTTATTTGGGCGAAAAAAAACCCATGCCGTTTGTTGAACTAGTAGGCCCTTAATAAGGCTATTTATAGCTCGAGGAGGACGGGACGGCGTTCCTTTGTGCCCACCATAAAAGGTATCGAATACAGATTCCTTGTAGTTGAAAAAAGGTAACTAAGGTACGACTGGCGTGAGAATCGGGCTAGGCCGTCGGGCATAGCATAACGCTGGTAAAGCAAAGCTTTGACTTTTCTATAGGATGGAGCATAAACAATGGATGAGTTTACTGGTCGTACACCCTAAATATAAAAAAGGCCATACGAAGAAAGTGCCGGTAGAAACTACTATTCCTAGTCTCCGCATATGGGCTCGCGAACAAAGAACGGCCGGTCCCTGCTAACGGATGCAGTTTGGTGTGGGCTGACCGAGATCACAATATGGTCCAGGCTTTGCTTGCCCCGTTGTTATTGTTTGACTATCTTGGCAGCACCCGGTGCTTTTGTTACATGGTCGAAACCTCGTCATTAGCCTTTTGCTTTTAAAAATGTAAACCAAGCTTCCTAAGGTCTTCGTAAGGTGCCACCGGCATTGGAAGAGTAGGCTCCTTCAACGCCCGAATCCGGTGGAGCGAGAGAAGTCCCTTTAGTCTTAAAATATAGCAAGTATGTAAGTGAGCGTAGTATCGAAAGCCAGCTGTTACGGGGCAAGCCGGGTATTAGATCTTTAGGGCACTCTCAGAGTTGCTTTTCTTTCTGGATTGGTTTCTCAAGAGTGCATTTAGGTTGGCAGTTCTTTATTAAAGAATTTCCTGGATTTTTAAGTTATTATCGAATATAATAATACATGGCAAATAGAGACTACCCTTCCTTTGGTAGGTGACTCCCCAGCCCGCTCTCAACAGGGAAAAAACACTAGCGTAAGGCAGGAGAATTCTATGGAAGATGAGATGCAACCAACGTAGGAAGAAGTTCTGGTTGGCGACGAAGCGTTTGCTGATCTATTTTTCGAAGCAGCTGATGGTGATGGATAATCCAGTTATAGTTAAGGTTAGACTTCAGTTTTCAATCGGAGCAGCCGGAGCTCTTTCGTATCCAGAACGAAAAATCATAAGAAGCGAGAGGAATTTGGCTCTAAGTGCAAACCAAAGAACGCCTATGTCCATCTTTCCCGATTCCCCGAGTGAGAAAGAGTACTCAGGTCTCTCTCCTATCCTATCCTTCTTACCTTCGGACCTAGCTTACTCGGGCGAAGCGAATGCGAGAGGGGTAGGCAAACCTCTCCTTTACAGTCTTCTCTCTCTCCTGTTATTACGAGATATAAAGAACCATCGTCAATAGATAAAGGCGGCTATTGCTGATACACCCGCTCATTATGCTATTTGAGGGGCGAATACAAGCCATCAGCCACCTGTGCATTAGAAAGTAAAATTCCATCTTTTTTCATGAAGAGATAGTATCGCGCGATTCCTGACAAATATTGTGGGAAAGAAAGATAAACACTAGTTCGGATAGTGAATTCCCCAATCAACGGCATTATCTGAGTTAGAGTTTAATGATTCTAACAAACGTGTGTAGTACTGGAACAAGTGTGTTGATAAAAGATATAAGGGCACTTGGACCCTAGCTATCTTACCTAGGATATTCTTCCTATCTATCTTCGAAACCTGGGTCTACTATGGACGCTAACACTTTTTAAAAAGTTCGCCTCTTACTAAAGGAGTCAGAAAGAGCCTTTCCTTCCCTATCTTAGGGGGGTAGCGATGAAGCAGCTTCAAGCTACAAAAGTTCTTCGATTGATAGGAAAAAATGGGCGGGAGCAGGGGGGTCTTATCGTGAGGGGACTTTGTAGTGTCAACACAACATCCTCGGGCCTGGTTTCGAAATGCCTTATTGATTCTTCATCAACTGCTGTTAAGGCGGAGTGGTCCCTTAAATTTTATAAGTTGAGTGAAATTCTTTCTAGTAACTAAGAAATGGGACCCCTTTCCCATCATCAAAAACTGGAATATCTGGAAAAGCAGCTTCATCCTTTTTGACTGTGACTTAATCTGAGAGTCCTTGTTCTGTAACTACTTGATCTTCTTCGTTTTATACTTCTGGTGACTCTGATGCCTGTCTATCTTATCCTTGTTCTTGTAGTACTGATAGGCCTAGGACAAGTCTCCTGATGAGTCGACTTCCTCGGGACTCTTTTCAGATAGAAGAGAGGAAGGGGCTTGGGTAGACGACTACGCTAGTTGCAAGGGCGCATCCCATGAGTTCCTGACTTACTACGCTGAACTGAACATAAATTCTTCCCCAATTTATAGCTAGTGAACTGTTTTGTAGGAGCTATTTCACTCGATTACGTGTTGGCACTTTTATTAGATTCAATTTGTACATTGGTACGTTCTTTAGTTCTTCTTTGTTTGCTGTTTTTCGAGAAAAAGCCTAAAGCACTGAACTTATTTACTATGATTGAGATTAAGATCCCTACTTCCTTCTTAGTGAGTAGTGGTAAAAGATAGATAGAAGAGCGGATTCTCTAGTATCGGTTACTAAATAAATTTGCTAGCTTTAGCGATTGACTTTCTCTCCGAAGGGTCTAGCTCTGCCTTCGGTTCTAGCGAGTATCGATGAGTTTTATAGCTCTTATCATAATAAAATCTATGCCTTTAATGCAATCAGAGTTGAAAGCTCTCAGGTAGCGAGGTTGATCATATTATTCATATATACATCTATATAGAAAAGCTTTAACTTGCTACCGCCTATTTGAGTAAGGGGGAAAACAAAGGAGCAAGTGGAGGCGATCGATACGGGAACGCGATAGAACACTTTAAAGGGTGCGAGATCTAGTTACGTAATGTTTGAATGACGGGATGAAAGGTGTAGTTATGTAAGTTCGGACTTCATAGCAACGGATTCAAAGTCCACTAGATCCACTGCTTCGATGCCTTTTGAGATGCCAGTTGTGTGCCCTTATCGGATATGACCCCAGTCTCACTGAAAAGGGACAGTCCTTTAGGGAGGGAAAGCGCGTTAGAGAAGAAAGACCATGAATCTCTATATAAATAGAAAAAAGGAAGCGCCGAAGCCGAGGAAAAGGATTGGAACAATTCATTGCAATATAAAGAAGAGCTTCTTAATCTACGAGATATTCCTTATTGATTGGAAGCAATGACTACAAAAGCAAGGTTACTCAACGAAGAACTGAGATGTAATTGACCCCCTTTGCTTCACTTCAAGGGTGCCCGTCCTTATCTTATCCATACACGAATGAGGTATACCATCAAGCGGTATAGGTAATGTCATAGGCTCTCGCTTACATATAAGTAAAAGTGGGGAGAAGATCTTCTCTTTGAGCTTTAGGAGACCGAGTCACAAAATTTTTTCTACTATGGGAACGAAAGTTTAAACTTAAAATGGGATATCTATCCGAAGCGGGGCCTTTGCCTTTTTTAATGTGAATATGAAGGAAGTCAATCTTTTTTACGGTTTCATAATCTGTTTTTGGCTTTTTGAAGCCTGAATTACCAGTTTTATTGACCAGGGCATATAATAGTGCTGTTGTTAGCCTCGATGTCGTCTGTACAAGGCAAGCTTTCTTTGTGTTGCAGATAAAAAGACTCTTTCCCTTACTTATTTTAAATGCGAACTCTTTCAGATCCTCAGGCAACAGTCTTTCTTTCTCGCCTCGCTCTTGTGACATGCTATGTTCCCTTTTCTATATACTTAGAAGTTAAAAATAGGTGAGTCCCATGCCTTAGTTTGTGGTTTGTGGATCGCGGTCTCACACACTAATCCCTACGGGTGCCCTAAGAGAATTGCATGGCCGCCCCACCTAAACCAATCATCATATCGGTATATCGGTCCCTAAGCCCCATTGTTGGAAAGGCTTGGTTCAAAACCTTACGTGAAGCTTCCGCCCCCTCAAAAATATAAGGCAAGATCAGAGAACGGATGTAAGGCGGATCTCCTGCTTGTTCTCTCTCATTCTCATATGGAATACAGAAAAGTAGTTTCGGTAACCCGCGCTATATATTTTCTTTAAAGACCGTGTGCATGCCAGAGCAAACTTGGAACTGTCTTCTAAAAAGAAGCTTAGATAGAAATGAAACTCTCAAACCCTCTATATCAATAGAAGATGCTACAATGCTACTAAGTAAAAAGAATCCCTTTTTAGTTAGATGGGGAGAGTAATTCCCCGTGAAGGAAGACTAAAAGCAAACATCATCAGGTTCTACTCTATATTATTGCTTTCCAATAATTTGGAACTTTCTTGATCTAACTTAGATCTTATATGCGAATGGCTATCGTTCCTTTAGAGGCATACCCCCCTTCCTTTCAAGTCAATTTTAGAGGGCAGGAGCAGCCAAAGCCTTAATTCGATTTGGATCCATCTTACCCCCGTTTATTCATATGCTCGGTAAAAGAGGACTACTCAAAGATGATACCTATTATATATAAGATATATTAATCTTTAGTCTTTATAATGCTTTGACGCCTTTTGTTTTGCTTTTTTTAATTCCGGGGCCTAGGGACGGGAAATCTCTTACTTATGTTTCTAACTCACCAGACCAAGAATTAGAAGTTCTCACGAACACGCAAGGGAAAATCGCTTTAGGAGGAAGCTCCCATATTGAAATAAGAGAGGGTATGCTGCATTTGGCTCAACCATAGCCATAGTTAGAGTTTCGATCTGGCGATAACACTACAATACTAAAATCCTACAAGACGGGATCCAGGGATCAACCACGTTTTATCCCACCAAAAAGAAAGTAAAGTCAAAGTATGGGTGTGACTGAAGAAGGGCAGTCAGAAGATGAGAAATTAGCCGGAGTTCTTCTGCTTATCCAAAGACAAGGTATTTAAAAAAAGCAGCTCCCATAGGATGATGATTATTTACATGAGAAAAGTAGAAGGCCGGTTATAAGTGCTTCTAGTAGCAAATGTTTACAGGTTAGGAAAATAGATGGTTGTAATTATAAGGGTCTCCACGCGCTAACCGAAAATAAAAAAAAAAAAAGCTATGCACCGAGTAATCCTACCTCTACGTCAGTAGCAGGAAGTCGTCTAACTCCCTTACTACTCCCCAATCAAAAGAAAACAGAACTATGAAGTCGTCAAGATAATATGCAATAGTGCATTTGCATTACTACTTACACTAACTAGTGCGGTATCCTCTTTCTCTTTAACTATCTGCTATCAGAAGGAGCGCAATCATCGGGCACAGATGATAACAACCGCCAGTCTGCATTCTCCTGTCCCATGAGTTAGTTAATTGACTCTGAAATTTTTAATATGAATATTGGAATCTTACCTGAGGCATAGTACTAAGCTTAGGAGCTTAAGACCTCTATAATGGGGGATTCTCAGAATGTATTTCCTATAAAGAGCTGCCAAGTGGATTGTCCCACTAAGAGGCAAGGATAGAGCATCGGATTGATTCAAATGCCACTCACAGAAGCAAATAATAGATCAGGTCGGGTCCTTGAATTTCGTTGTTTATTGCTGGCAGGTAGTTAGCTTCCTATGTTATATGTAAGAGCTCGAAAGCTAGTTCTTACCCTTTGCTTTTTCTTTTTAGTTAAGTCTTTGACTTTAGAATTTTAGTTCTTGGAAGTTTAAACATCAGGGCTTAGGCTTAAGGAAAGAATGCCCTTATTACTGGTGGCGAGGTTAACTCCTTCTTTGCGCGGTATAGCTTTTTTTATAATTCATATTAGAGCTTCTTAAAGTAGAGTCTCTCTTATTAGTAGGATTGATAATCGCTTCTTCCGCCTCTTTCATACGTTACGCCTATGTTGCGTTGCGCATCCTTACTTTGTTTTGACTTGCTTCTCTTCTTGTTTGCTCCTTGAGAAATGCTTTGAATGACATATAAATATATGGATAGGATTGAAAAAGAACGGTAGAATTCCACTTGGAAATCAGATTATGATTGATAAAGGAAATGAAATTGGCTTTGAAAGTGAAAGATAGCAAAACTACTTTCCTAAATGGAGGATGAGGATCTCCTATTGATGCGAACAGTTTGAGCCTAGGCTAGTCTTTTGCTATAGAATATGCTTTCTTTTCCGCGGGTGGGTATCTGCTCTCTGTTATGGAAGGTTAGTAGTTAGTAGTAGATTATATCAAGAAGGAACTAGTTAAGTCACTGGAAAAGGATCCCCGGATTCAATTGAACGAAGCCAAGAACAAGGGGTGGGATAAGGCCAGCTATATGGTTAACGCACGCAGGAATGATATGAATACGCAAATAAAGTCAAGTAGCATTACTATAAGCAATCATGATTTAGACAGGTATTAGAATCACATTGGGTTTAACTTTCCTTAGTCGAAAAAAATACGAATACACTGGAAGAAATTCCGATCAAAGATAGCAAAAAGTTCTGATTCCGGAGCTAGTGGAATGCAAGGTAAAAAGGCATTGAAAAAAAAAAGAAGTGGTAAGGTCGCGTGGATCTACTTTGAACTCTTCGTCAATAAGATAGGATCCGATCGATCCGAATTAATTAGCTACTAATGCTTCTTGGCCAAGTAATGAGCCCGAAACACTTCCAATCCAATTGGACCCGTGAAGCCAGGCCTTTCTTTTCATTCAACAGCAGTTGGAGGTGCATGCAAAAGAAGGATGAAAAAAGAAAGTCTTGTAGGAGATGTTCCAGTAGTCTTAGCTAAGCTAAAATCAAAGGAAAGGCCAAGCAGTGACTCATGATCGCTCCGGTCGATTTTCATCCTTTTTGGGCGCTTTCTAGCTTTCCTTCAGAATCTCTTCACCCCCCCCAAGCGAGACTGCAGGTGGTCAAAGCGACCCGTTTAGAGGGGGCCCATCTAAGATCCAGGCGTGAGAAATGCGTGAAGTCTTCGAGGCGAGAAGCCCCAAACAACATAAGAAAGAAGTAAGGCTTGGACCCGGTTAGGGCTTGCTCCATGGACTATACGCTGTAATCAGAGGCAGTTACAGTGACCATTCCTGCAAAAAGAATGAAAAGAAAGATTTTATACCAGTGAAGCCCTGTCATGCGGAATGCTTTTTATACGATTGAGAGTATTCTCCGCTAAGATAAAGATCTCCACTTCGTCGCAAGTGCTAGGTGTGGTGAGTGGATCTAATAATCGCCGAGTCTGATAAGGCCAAGCTGGCTTGCCTGAATCTTGCTGGCATACTGATTTTAGTTTGCGCTGGAGCGTTAATATCCCCGCCAGTGTTACAAGTATACTCCTGTTTTGTGGATAAAGCCGGCCTCTTTCTCCAGTCGAGTCATCTTTCGCTTCAATTGTCTTAATCGAAGACCCCGGCCCCTTCCAAGCGGCCGCAGTAAAATAGCTCTAAGCCCAACGGCATTCATTTAAGCAAACAGACTCTCTATTCATACCAATATCATTCGATTGAGAGACTTAAAAGACATTTGCACAGCCATCTTTGACTTTCCCTTTAATATATATAATAAGATATCTTATTTTTTTCTTTTGTTAATGCGAACTATCAAACTAGATTTGGCAATACCTATGAAGTTTCCTTACCCTCGGGAATCTCTAAACGCAGCTCACAAGAAAAGAAAGAATTTAATTAAAAGTAGGGACTGAATAGAGAGAAGTGCCTATTTACTTGAGTGCGCAGTTGAGATGAAACTAGGATAGCCCTTCATGTTGCGGTACGGGTAATACCAATCCGGGTAACCATCCCGAACCCGAAATCCCTGTAGAAATGCATAATCTTAGAAAAGAAAAAATAAAAAGGAAGTTCACTTTCACCCACCACACGATCGCAGCAGGTTCCTCAATCCCCATCCAAGTCTTTTTATGTTCAATTTTTGTGGGGTTCATTTAAAATCCTTTTTATTTTTGTTAGTGAAAATAGCATTATGTAACGAAAACGCCGGATTCTTTGACAAGTATCAATCAAAAATGAAATTTCCTTCCTGAAAGGAGCTTATGTCGTAAAAACGCGGGATTCCTTAAAAGTTGCGCTTGAAAAAAGTGGATTTCTGAAAGGAAATGGCATTCTGTCCGAAAAAGGCGGTCTGGAAGAAGGTATCTTCGAGTCGTGAAATTGAAGGTTGTACCCCTCTTTTTTTTTGCGTCTCGTCTCTAGATCCTCTACTTACCTCATATTTACTGCTTTTCTTTTTTATCTTACCCCAAAAGCCCTGAGGCATTTTAAAGGAGAATTGTTTTGCGCACCTTAGTCGAAAGAGTCAGATGCTGCCAAAGTAGAAACTAAGAAGGGCATCTTTCGCTTATGAAAGAGTCTCATTATCCTACTTAATAGGGTAGGGAAAAGCAACCCTTTATCTTTTACTACTTATATAGGAGAATCTTTGAAGCATATTAGCGTTCCTGATGAGCTCTGTAAACAAGTCGAATCAAAACTACTTTTTTTATTATTTTTGAAATACCTTTAAGTTAGTCTGATTTAAGAGGTAGGCTTAAAGTATACTTTAATTATATGATAATGATCTTGATGTTCTATTATAGACTCTGCTGCTTCATGAACACTTTTCCATATCTCCGCCCTATCGAAGGTGAACTGCTTAGCTTAAAGCATATACCCAAGCAGACTTAATAGGCAAGAATGAAGATCCTTATATATGATTGAGGTCTTTTCTTAGATTCTTTTTACCTTTACAGAAGCATAGACACTAATTCCCAAGCAATTAAAATTAGGATGTGGAAGACAGAGCTCTACCTTTAGCCTCACTTGGGTCAGCTGAATCTTTCGGAATAGTAGAGAAGCTCGCTTGGATGGCTAAGGAATGTCAAGCCAGGTATAAACTTTCGAGGGGGCATCTGTCCACTTAGACCCTTACTGACGATGCCCCAAGGAAGGTCACAGTAAGATCAACTTTGAATTCGACTCTATACCAAAGATAGAAGACTATTTTTTATTGGTTGAGCAAGAGTGGGATCAAAGATACAAGTTTTCATTATGATTTATGAGAGAAAGAAAAAGATCTTACAAAACCTAATGCGGTCACAGATTCGGGGCCATAGCAAGGTGAATACAATCGTATCACGTGAGTCTTCGGGTCATGAACTCAATGAGACAGACTGTCTTGTCTTTCTTTATCCTCTTAGTAAGAAGTAGCAGCTACTGTTCGCATATCCGCTCACAAGCGGGCCTGTCCCAACCAAGCCGGCAAAGCAGTTACTTTTTTTCTCATTTTCTTGCAAGAAGAGCTTATTGAAACGAGGATGCATAGTTCGTCCTTTTCTATTTCTATATCCGAGGGTCTACTTAATAAGTCTCTCTGGGATCACCTCGGTCTGTTGTAACTCCCGATGCTGGTGAACGAGAAGAAAGGTGGGCGATGGGAATAGCCCGTTGAAACTATACGTTTGTCCGTTACAAGCGAAGTCTTTTGTGATTGTTGCTACATAGACTCTCGTCTTTTCTTCCTATAACAGGCTAAGACGTAGCCGATGCTTTTCTTGGTCGACAATTGCATACCTCCTTTTCTTTTCTTATTTCTTTTCTTAGGTGCAAAATGACTTTTCCGGGATGAAAACGCCAGTGATATGGCAAAACAGCTGCCCATAAAGTTCTATTTCCTACCCTCGACAAAAAAAGCTAGGTTGGAGCAATGGCCTAGCGCGGAGCGGGGGTAGCTGTCATTGAAGAACTAGTATTTGCATTTTAATTAAAAAAAATCTTGACTTAAGGATCGGGCCCCAGCAAGCTCAACTGAAACTGGAATCTAAAATCATGACACTAGAGAGATTACTTTCCTTAGTAGGAGGTGAGAAGAAGGACCTCAAAAGCCCCATTACTCCCTTTAAGACAAGTCTGATGATTTACACCTTATGTTATGCTACGGAATCTTAATACCTGAAATTGAAAGCTGTCTTTTGGCGGGTTCGGTCGGAAGGTAACGATGCCAGCTGTTATAATTTTGCCAACCTAAAAAATTCTTTTAAACCTGTCAGTGTGATTAGAAAAAAAAGCTCATCCTCAAAGTTATTGGAATTCTTATCTGAGGCCAAGAGTTTTTTTTTTTTTTATACAAGGCTCCTAACCTGGAAATCCAGAGAAATTCCCGAGATAAGGAACTCGATCTCAACTATCGGCAGAGTAAGCTGTGGGTTTAGTTTAGGTCAAAGTCTTCTACTGGGTTAAAGCTTATTCTAATTCTTGGCTAGCCTTTCTTTTCTTTACTTTGTTTTGGCTTCCAAGTCGAAAAAGGATTTTATATCTGTCTCGCTTATTCTAATTCGAATGCGAGCTTAATAAAAGCACCCTGTCCCGCCAGTCTCACCTGCCTTCGGATCAGGTATACGTCTCTATCCTTCCATGAAAAAAAAATTCTAAAAATTTAGCAGCTTGCATAAGCTCACCAAAGCTTTGCTTTCGGAAAATTATTAGAAGCACGAAGAGTTACTCGACCGACTCCTGTTCATTTTCCTTTTTTCAAGTTTAAAGAGGGCTTTACTGATTGATCACAGCATCCTTGACTTTCTACGTTATAAACTCTTTTTTATACATGTGAACCCTTTATATTGTCTTGGGTGCGATCAAGATCAATTATTCTAGGTTGGATCAAGGTAAAGACTTAGAGCAGAGCAGTCTCTTTCTATTTACGCAAAATCAAAGAGTGACAAGGATTGGCATATATTGGTGAAATACCTTGAATTGGGCTCGGCGTGGAAAGGATTCAAGATCTCGCCCGTAGGGACTTTCTATCCCATAGGAGCGCTCATCTATCTTTAAGAGGGTCATATTTGCTTGACTTGCTCAAGAAGAAAGAGGAAAGCTAATCAGTTCAGGTTCCAGTTGGGCGAGATGACTTTCTTTCTGTTTATAAAAACTTAGAATCTCTTGACTTGGGCGAAACTAAGGCGGCAGAATGCATCTAAATAGCGGGTTTCAGTTCAAATGCGAGTCTCCCGCTCGGGTTGGGTGTAAAGAAAAGGAAGAGTCGTGATTGGTAAATCATTGGTTTGATGAAAGAGAAATAAATCGTAGGCTTGTATGGAAAGAACACTCTTTCAAGGGGAAAGATTCGTAAAATGATGGGTGAATTCATACTATCAAAAAATGGGCCGACAATTACTGCCAATTGGTCTAATGAGCCGCGAAAGTAAAAGAAAGTTCGTTAAACTAGAGTCTAATCCCATTTCAGGATTTTGGGGCACTGGAAAAAAACATGCTCCATGGATTACGTTCGATCACATCTAACTCTTCCTTAAGGACCCTCTGCTCGCGCGTCCCAGGCTTTCTTCTTCTTAAATCGTAGTAGGTTCTTAATATTTCCAAGAAGCCAGAATTAAGAATTAATAAGGGTGTGCAGACACAGGAAAGATCAATCTCATAAAGGATGGCCGACCAGTTGAGGCCCCTTTTGGGGGAATTGTCTACTATTAGCCGACTAGCCGATATTTAGTGAAATTTCACAAAGGAGCGATTCGCCACCTATTAGAGAAAAAGGGAAAGTTCCCGAAAAGATCAATAGCAGAATTCCTACTTAGATTCATAGTTTTAACTAGGCACGGATCGAGAGTAAATCGTGTTGGCTTGGTTTCTTTTTTAGAATAGATGCTCAATAGCGTACGATTCCACTTATCTTATTGATAAAAGAGAGGAATACCCTACATTAGCAAGTTGCGGGCTGAACCCTGGAATAAGAGTAGTAGGGAAAAAGCCAAAACCTGGCCTTTCCATTCTTCTCGCATGCCGTCCTCATCATACTCAGGAAAGCCACATGCGTTAACCCAAACAAGTTCATTTCAAACTCTATTTACCGAGCATTTGGGATAGGCTAAACATTCTCTTTGAGGGTTGACTTTTCCTTCCTTGACTAAGAAAAGGAATTCTGGCTCATCTAGTGCTTGTCTTCAAAGAAAGGCTTTCCTGCCCGATTGCTTGTGTGTTTGCTACTTAACATTTGTCCTTGCTGCACCTGTGCTTTCATTCTCACGTTAACTCGCTAACTGCATTGGCAACGTCTTCGACTGCTTGTAGATATCCTTTCCCTAGTGGGGCAGTGGTTCTTGCTTGCTTTGACCTTTCACTTCTGCTGGCTGATTGGGTGTTTGTTGCCGAATATCTGTCTTGACTCACGCGTATATTCAGGCTATACCTATTCCTTAGACTAATAGGCTTGCTTATTGAAGCATGTTAATAAGCTACTCACTGGCTCGTTCTACTTGTTTACAAACTATGATGACTTTTCACACAAACTTTTCGATATCGAGTCGACCTAGGCAAGAAAATAAACTTTTTTATAAAACTCCGTGTTCTGGGCCTTGGTTGGCTTCTTGTCTTCCTAAGACTCCCGTTCTAGCTCTGCTCTTGACCAAACCCCAGGTAAGACTCTTAAAGAAGAAAATACCTTCGTGCTATTGTAGACTTTGTCCTTTTCCATACAATTGTACCTTTTTAAAAAGGAAATTCCGTAGAATTGTAATTGAATAAAAGAGTCTTTTAGCGATTAATTTTAATTAAGTAAGCGTAAATCTTTTACTTGGGTAAGATGGGTGTTGAAGTTAGCAAGCGAATGAGCACTGACCAAGCACTACTATTCTAGTAAACCTATCCCTTACATGAGACTAACTACTATACCTTTCGCGGCTTGGTATTTGGGACTTGCTTTTCGTAATTAGGGGTGCGAGTGAAGAAAGGGGAGTGTAGAGTGTATTGGCGATATTAGAATTCTTTTGATAGGGCGGTCTTCAATTGAGTTAAGGGAAAAAGGCTTTGTTTGATGAGCTTGCATTCGTGTCCACAATTCTTCCGAATCAAATTTATCTGTTCGAAATGCCCTTTCTTTCGCTCGTCCTTGAACTTCGTTCTGCCATGTAAAGGATCACGCTTGCTATCACCAGATGAAGGGAGAGTAGAATAGCTCATGGCGCAGGAGGACATACCACCTGTTCGCTCTAAATTCTGAAATCGTATCACGTGCTTTTGGATTCATTCTGACCAATTAAAGCTAACGATATCGATATCGGTAATTTTAATTATTTTACAATTAGAAAGCTAAGTCAAAGCAAAAAGCTGTACACACCTTAAAATTTTACCAAGTAAATAGATCCGAAGCTCCCCTGCTTTTGAGCGCCGAACCTTATGGGATTAGCACTTATATTCTATTGTGAAAATCCTTAGAAAAAAGCTACGAACACTTCTTTATAGAATCGCAGAAAAATATGAAAAGGCGATCAAATAGCATAACATTTTTCAATATGGGCATTCAGTTCGTTACCATCGTTTCGAATAGAGAAAAGGGGGCTACTCCATCCTTAGCCTTAGGAAAAAAAAAGCCTATTCCTAGCTCTTCCTAGCATGTTTTTTTCATAATTTTTTTTAGTATTTTACTGAACGAGTTAGAATATGTTTCATAAGAGAACTTTTTGCGCGAGAAAGAGATTAAGAATGATTCCGTGATTGGGCATGAATCCCCGGAAGATTAGGATTGTGCGACATGGCGGGTTTCCTTTTTTTGTTCTTTTATTGGGCACTTACATTAAAAAAGCATATGTTCACCAGGTTTTTAAAAATTAGAACATTATTTAGGATCATACTAGGATTTTCATTCTTTTTGAAAAGCATTTCCGAATGAACCAGATCAAAATGCGTCTGGTGGAGCATGTGACTTTTGATTCTTATTGAGTGGGTCAGACGATTAGACTTTCGTAAGTACTGAGTTTAAATCATTAGACGCGAAGCCCCTTAATTTACTATGCATCAAAAGCGGACTTTGTGACTATCAGCAAGCAGGCTCAAATCGCAGCAGACTCTCTTTCTGAAGCACTTGTCTCTAAATCCTTGTCTCTTAATCTGTATTCTACACGATCGGACTGTACTGTTGTAAATGAATTCCCTATGGAAAAGGAGGGCTTTGCCCTGCCTATGTATATGACTGGCTAGTGTATTTCTCTCTTTTAATGCTTTTCTGATAGAAAGCGAGCGAAGCTCTCTCTTTCGAGCAGTTTGTTAAAAGTTTTTTCTCGGTTTTTAGTCACCGATAAAGTAAAGTAGCTTGCCTGCCCTATACTTTTCCTATCTTATGGTTTAATCCTGCGCGATAAAGAGAATCCTTAAATAGAATACCTAAGTACCTTTAGGAGAGGGGATTGATCGGCTATAAGTAAGAAAGGCGCGTTCACTAGGCTAACTGTAATTCTTATATTGTTGATGTCCTGCTCTAGTTAGGTATGTATGGGCTAGGTCTGTTGCCAGAGGGGATCTCTGGTCTGTATGTTTACACACGATCTTCTTTAGCTGTTGGGGGTTAGAGGTGTTCGGACGTCTGCAGGGTTGGTTTGGCTTCCTCTTCTTATGTCGAGTCTTTCATTCCTGACTGCGCTAGCAAATGAACTCGCCTCTTCGAATAGGCTTACTTGACTTGATGAATAGTTTCTTGCTCCTCTCTTTCCAGACAGTCAGACTTTTTGACTGGTTGTGTCGACCCTTGACAAGAAGGAAAAGCAAGTAAAGGGGTTTGTTCTAGCGCGCATGCACAGGCATCGGTTCGAAAGGCCAGAATCATTTCAGCGCTTTTTTTCCCAGCTCGGATCAAAACAGTGCCAGGATTCAATCATAGGTTAGACATTTAAATTGAACAGAAATGGATCCCACAGGATCTCTGAGTCAAAGTAAGGCTTTAAAGTAAGCTTCCTCAGAAGAAGGTCTCTTCTCCTATAAGAGAAGGGAATTTAATTCTTAACTCAAATTTAACTGCCTTTGGCCGCCTATTGAGTGGGAAGACGGCCTAAGTGCCAAACAAAGATAAAAACATAGTCAGATTTTGAGTACGTTCGCAAGAATGAAACTCAAAGGAATTGGCGGTTAAGTAAGGAGAGTTAAATCCTTTCTGCTTATTCTTCAGTCTCGTTTCAAGCTGAGTCGAGAGGTTGTGCCTCTGATCGATAAGGAACTCAATTTATACAACATGTCCTGTGATAGCATGAAAGCACTTGATAGGGAAAAGTAAGAAGGGTCCGCTGTATCAGTCTGGATCGATCGAGTAAGCACTAGGAGATGAATAAGAAATTAACAACAGCCTGGAGCTCTATCTAACCCGTTCTGATTACTGGTGAGTAGGCTTGTGTGTGTTTTTTTTTTTCAAATTAAAAGGGATTTAAGCCCTCTTATTCATAGATCACAGACGTTATCTAGGCATAACTTTTCGTGACAGATCATTTAATACACTCTTAATATAGTATACCCTTTGCAAATGAATGTCTTATTTTAGATTGACAAGTGCATTCGGCTCACCATTTTCTGGATTTCTTTGCTTTTCTTCTTTTAGATTATATGGAAAGATTTCCTTACCTTTCTTATTCAGTACATCGCGATCTTCATATTGATATGCAAGCTGCTTTGCCCGCTTCGATTGCATCCTTCATTCTGATTCTCTGTTTTGTTTTCGAAATGAACGTATGGGCGGGCCGTGCATTCTTCGATGCTTGATCTGAACCTTGCCTCTAGTCAGATGCATTCCGCACACTTTCTATATCTTCAACTCTTTCTATAGTATACCCTTTTCTTTTTTATTGCATCGATTCGTCGATAACTGAATCAGAGCTTTACCAGTGCCCTGTTATGACTTACTTTACGCGATCTATTTCTCATTTTCTACTCTATATATAATAGAGAGAGTAGGGCTTGAGGCATCCCAATATTTTTTCCACGTCTTTCGACCTTGAGAAGACTTTTCCTGACCCACTACCTAAGACTTCACAGGAGCTAACCTCGCATCGGCTTTTTTAATTGAGACTGGAACTTCCGAAAGGAATTTGACTTTTTTTTTTACACCCAGTCATTCTGAATAAGACTGGGTGGAGCAGGCTTTTGCCCATTGTACACAATTCCCCACTGCTTCCTCCCTAATCTGACTATGGGCTATTTATGGATGAAATATATGTCGTCCGGAAGGTCCTATCCTCTAAATGAGTGGCCTCTCGATTCAACGGTTCAGTTACTAAAACTAAATTAAAAAAGTAACCAAAGAGTAGTCGCGACTTTCGAGGAGATTCGAACAGATTGAAGTGATTTCCGTTCATGACTTATCAAATGCCTTTCTAATTTAATCTAATTTAAAAGAGAGCCCGGTCATGTGCCTGCTCATTCAAATCTGGATCACCACCCCAAAGCTCTGAATCAGCTTTTGCGTGCCTGGCCTACTTTAACAATCAACCAAGCCCAGTTTCTTCACCCCTATCAGATAAGATAAGAAGGAGGGTATCCGCTCAAACAGCCGTCTTTCCTATTAAATCCAAGACATCACTCTGTGAAAAAAAGCAGAGGGGCTTTCATTAATTAAGAAGAGAAGACGAACTAACCACTTACGTACTAAGCGCGAGTCCGCCAGCTGGAAGCCCAATGAGAGCAAGCATTTCCCCCCTTTACTTGCCTTTTTCTTTAGTCCGCTCGACCAAGACACTTAAGATGAGGGTTTTCGTCTTCCCCTTTTTCATAACTTTTTTATGGATTTCCTTGCCTGCCACCTACTAATTCTATTTACTTTAGCTGAAAGATTTAATAATTTTATTATCATTTTTGGGAGGGGGATTGCCCCATAGGGGGCGACCGAACCGGGTTATTTCCTTCTTATATGTTCTTGTTAGTAAATTAAGAAAGAGAGCTTGGCCCTGGCAGAAGAGATGGACCCGCTTTTACTTCTATTTATATTGCGTTAATTTAAGATTTTCCTCTTGATCAACTAAGACAAAGAGCTTCAAACTTCTTTGCTGAGCCAGCCTCCGAAGAAGGTGATTCCCTCTTTCTATGAGACTACTGAAACTAAGTAATTCCCCAGCTTTTCCCTGGATTTGTTTGGGCACCCCTCCTTGGGTCTAATTGGACTATAAGAAGATTAAAGCATGAACCATACCCCACGAGTAGAGTCAGTACGAATTGTAATTCTCTCTTCGGTAACTCCGATATCAACTCTTTCGCTTCAAATAGAAAAACTTTAAAAGACCTGCATTCGCCTCACAGTCTTTGTTCTTTTTTGGAAGGAAGGCTAGTTCCGATTGAGACTCTTCTTTGCATTCTTTCCTTTCTCCCTATCCTTCTTGCTTTTTTTACCAACTTCCTTGTCAAAGCAACTGTGATGTCATTGGGTTTAGCGTAAGGAAGAGATTAGACATGGGATTTCAAAGCAAGAGTAAGGAGAATGAGAAGGGAGTGCCTTATTTCGATGGTTTAATGGGATGCTCTAAAGTGTTGACTTCAATTCTATTTTTTTTAGAAGGGGCCAGGAATACCCGAAAGCCTAAAATGAACGTCTTTGGACAATTTAAACGAAAAAAACGGGAAAAGTACCTTCATAAAGAGTTTATTATTAGCCAAAAGGCAAGGAATGCGTTGCCACAGAATAGTGCTTTTGGTTTCAACTGTGAGAATTCGTATGGACGAAGTAAGTAAAGTTGGACCCTACTGGTTGAAAGCGAGTTATTATAGGAAGATGTCTTAGTTACGACGTTTGGAAAGTAACCTCCTTCAAGCAAGCCGTGGTTGGCAGAGAAAGCAGTCATATTGGCAGGTTGGGCTTAGAGTTCTAGTCCGATTTTTCGTTTGAACATAGCTCAAACAAGAGTCAAAGTGACTGCCGTCTATCTTGGGATTGCCATTTCCTATGTTCGTTGGGAGAGTGAGATTATCTATGATATCCTCATAATATATGAAATAAAGAACTTCCTTTCCTTTAACTATAACATAACAACGAACGTGGACACAACAATCGATCCGGCTTTGTTGGCTGGTTCGGGAACCGACGTCATGGAAGAAGCACCTCCTAGTGCCAATGCTTGAACTGTTCTAGTCCTTTCCCCTGCTTTAGCCGAATTTAATTATTTTGTTGTCTCTTGCTCTGATCGAAGGGAGTCTCGATTCACATTCAGTAGGAATTTTTTTTCTTAATTGGCTGACCATGCTTATTATACAAGCCTACTTCAATTCCTTTCGCCGTTCTTGCTTCTTATTTTTATTATACATGTCTGCTTCCAAGGAGTGGAAGTTCTCAGCCGCGCCTTTCTCACCCAACGGTTAGACAAGGATTAGCACATTATTCAGACATGTAGGCATGTGATTCGTGCTTTAGCCAATTAACACCTCCAGCACTAGCAGCACAGCAATCTTAGAAATGGATAAAACTTTTCAATAAGAGTTCTTATCTTCTGGTTCAAGCTCAACAGAAACTTTCTTTATAACAATTTCGTCCGCGTTCAAAGTCACGAAGCGAACGAGCGTAGGAGCCAGAGTAAAGCCGGCCGTTAATGAAGGAGCTGTTCCGAGTCGAGTATACAAAAGGAAGGGGGATGTTGAAACGAGTGTAGTTTACGAAGCAAAATGAACAAAGCGCGCATGCTCGTCAGCTTATTCTATGTATGCCAAGGGCGAACCTATTTTTATACGCCTTCATGCCTTGCTTCCTTGTAACATTAGGGCTTATAGGCGTGATAGAGGCTTCTCCAGGTTATAGAACACCCAGTTAATGGTACTGAGCAGTTAAAGGATTAGTCCAGACTACGCTCTTTCTGATCTATCACATGCGTCCCTAGCAGCAGCCTTTTTTCTTTAATGACACTTGGCAGTAATGTTTGTAAGTTGCTATGCTTCTTTTGAGTTTCCTCTTAAGCTGTCAGTGGAAGGTTTTATAGCAATACCTGCTTCGTGTAGTCTCTTGTCTTCGACCGCCATCTCTGACATGCATGGGAAGAAAGAAGTGGGATAGTGCAGAAAGATTGGGGACCATCCCCGATCGGTCAGAACGTTATCATACCGAGTTGACACCAAAACTGATGATTCCCCCTTTACTTTATTTCATGTAAGCATTTATTGCTCTTGTTCTGCCCGTGCATTACATATCCTTCGTTGTCAAACCAATTTCACCCTATGTATGCATTACTAAAAAAATCACGGGTTTTTAACTCGCTTCTTCAAAGTAAAGAAGCCTTACAGCCTCTCTCATACAATCAAGCTTGCTCGCGTAGTCGGGGACCTAATCCTTACATTAGCATTTCATATAAATACACATGGACCCTACCTACCCTATAATGTATATTACATTCTTACTGCTTTCTATGTTTGAGATGAACTTGGCTCAGAAGCGGAGAAAGAAGGCAGGTATTAGTTACAAGATCAAAAAGGATTGATGGACAATTAGGATAAGAGTCCTACGCGAAGGGCGGGACCTGCAACCGAAGATTAGAGCCTCTGAATGTGCGCTCACTTAAATGGACTGTCTCAAGCAGATGTGCTTCCTTAAGATCGAAGGAATGTCACCTCAGATTAGGGAAGTTAAGATCGAAAGACATGTCGCTTCACCAGTTACTATCCTTTTCGGTACCTTACCTAAAGCTTCGTGTCAACAAATGAAGGCGAGATCGCTGAGCGCATGTGAAATCAAAGAAGGCATGAATCCAACATCAAAAATGTTTAGCCAATGACGATCAAAGTCAGCTCTTGACATTTGATTCACTTTGTTCGATTCATAATAATTTGATGAGAGCATGAAAGGAGTCCCGCGAGCGCTGTAATTAAACATAAGGTGCAAGACGAATTGAGAAAGTTATCGAATCGATCTTGAAATGGGACTAAATCTCGCCTAGCCGAAGTGCCCAGCCTTAACCAAAGAAGGATACCTGTCTTCTTTTCTCTTTACTTAAGATAAGGTAGAGGCAAAGTCTATATTCTATTGTTAACCTATTCGTAGGCCAATCAGAACCAATCACATCTTTTTTCTCAAAGGGTTGTTCAAGAATAAAAGGAAAGGAAACTAGCTTGAGATGAGAGCGCCGACCGATCCTAGCTCACCTAAGCATCCTTCCTTTCCCAGTACCTAAAGTAAATTATTCTCAGACCCGAGTCGAGTCCTATGGAGTGCAGGTTTGATTCTTAATTTAATTTCCCAGATTAATGGATTGGAAAGCGAGCCTCATCTAGCCAACGTGAACTTTGACTTGAGATTTAGTAGAAGCAAGCGGATTTTGAGTTTTTTAGGAAACAAGGGATGGACTTACTCCAACTCATTTACGTGGTAGGATTCCTCTTGTTTATAAATTAATTTTGCGTATTCAGGATGCTAACCAGCTTTGTAGCAGCTCTTTCTACGATAGGCTTTAAACACTAGACGAGGACATCAAAACGTGATTTTATCAGTAATGATATAGGCTAGGCCACTCTCTTAAGTTATAAAATTCCTTCTCCAACTACTACTGTTTTGGATCCTGATGCAGTTTCCAATGTGGCTAGATCTATGCCGGAGGCCCTGGTTTTTGTTTTGAATGCAAGAAGGAATTGCCTCTGCTGATATAGAGCTGGCCGATGCTGCTACTTATGCCTCCTCTTCAGATAACAACGTAAGTAAGAAGCATAGGACAGAGGGATGGGTGTCGAATCCAAATTTTCTTGGCCAGAAGCGGGAGCTACGTACGATTGGTTACGCCTAGGAATGTCTTAAGCAAGTCCTGACTGGTTTGAAAAAAAAAAATGCTACTTCGCCAGGGAAAGAGTACTTTAATAGTTTAATAGAAAGATAACCTTCCCACTCCCTTCACAGAAGGAGATATTTACAGAGAGGGATACTTTACTCAAGTGAAATATGTTTCCTGCCCCCTCTTCAAGCTAAAAAAATCTCAAAAACTCATCCTAACGAAACGAGTGTAGGTTACGCTGCGAGAAGAGCAGCACATGCCACCCTTTATACCTGATGTCACTGGTTTCGTGGTTTTATTTTTTATAAGGAGCAGCGAGCCTTACTTGTAAAGGGATTCCCCTTCACTTTTAGGTAGAAAGGGGATTAGCTAATTGCACTTCACAGGATGAGCCCAGGGGTAGGTCTGGATTGAAGCCGCTGAGTGGAGCTGGGGAAAAAGAAGCATTGCCGGTTGATGTCCCAGTTGAAGTTCCAGTTGGTGATGCACGAGGGATTCCCACAAATAAATAAGGAAGCAGGATCAACTTCCAAGAAAGAACGTCTTGAAAACGAATGAGCGAGTTAAATGATCCATCCCCCTCCGATAGGAAACCTTATTGATTGCCTTTAGCGCTACTTTTGGTAGATTCATACCCCCAAAGACAAAGAACTGTGACCTGTAAAACCTGGCCCGCTTTCTACCTCTCGTCTAGCCATCACTACGGCTCAGAACGATCCAGCCCTAACGAAAGATTCGGAGACGAAGTAAAAAAAATAAAAGGGCATGTTACTGATGAAGGAGAAGCTTTAGCTGATCCTGGAAACATGGGTCCCCAATCATAGATATAAGCGCTACCTCAGAAATATCTTCTTCCTTTTCTGTTCTGGACCCTTCCCTTGACATAAAGCAGTCACTTCTAAAGATACATCAGCCGCATTGGACAAACAATAACAACTTGATTCCATTCTGAGACGAACCATCCCCAGCTACCGGGTTTTCTAAACAGACCCGGATTTCACCCTTGGGCAGAACACCTTTGTACCCCTCACGCGCAACAGAATTTGCTCTTTCCATCATATTTAATGAGGGCCTTGGCGGCTGAAGGATTTATACGGCAACCAGGTGCACTTCTTCTTTTCTTTATTTCACCTAATTACATTAATTAATAAACTAAGGAATGAAAGGCACTACCGCCAATGAGTTTGAATCCCTCTTTTCGCAGTTAGAGCACTTGGCTTGGATACGACTTGCTGTTGACACAGCTCTTTGTACATCATATTATATAAAATTTAATTCAAATACGGTATGATGTAGAACAGGCGAATGAAATTAATGTTCTGTAAGACCTCACCTCGAGCGACAGTAAGTAGGATTAAATAGTCGAGTGAAAGCGATAGGGAGCGTTGAGTATGCTGTTGCCGAAACACACTCCCCAACAAAAAGAGATTTTTTTCCCATCCCAAACTTTTTTTATAAGGAGCCTAAGGCCAAAGCACCCTCTCTTTCATCTGCTCTCGAGTAAACTTCTTAATTCAATTAACCCGGTCCAGAAGACGTAGCACTTCCAGCTGCTAACGAGAGGATCCTTCCTCGGGGAAGAATCTTAGGATCGTGGCTTGGGCGCCTTTACCTTCCTTAAGAATCTTTCTTATTCTTGTTATATATGCTTTTTTTTATATATGCTGAGCATTTTAAATAGAGTTTAGACCCCAAAGGGGGGGGGCAGTTTTCATGACTTCTTATATATTATTTATCGGAATTCCTAGCCGCCATTCGAACAGAGCCCAAAGCCGGGGCACTCCTCCTGGGCTTTTCCTCTACCTTTGTTCTAGCTAAACGAGCGGAATGAACAAATAGACGAGTGTCTTATGTTCACGTGTCCTTTACGAATTAGGCAGGAAGCAAATACGGATTGTTTTTCCACAACAAGCGTATGCTGAGTTGAAGCTACTTCCTTTGGTTTGGGTTTCTTGGTCTAACCTTTGGATATGATTTAATAAGTCCAACCAATCGGCGGAGTCTTAAGCCACGGAATAGGCCTAAAGCCTAAAGCAAAGAGAGGCCTGGGAAAAAGTCATCACATTTTAGAACGGGAAAAGGAAAGGGCTCAGAGTGAACAAAACCTTTCTTCTTTATTAAGACTTTATCTGAACTTCTTTCTGTTAAAGGATAGGGATTAGACTGAGACGGACAAGATTCTTAGGGTAGGCTCTTTTTTTTTTCTCTAAAATTATCCACCTGCAACGTGTAAGCTTCTTTTCTTTTAAGAGTTATACGGCATGCTCAACTAGCCCTTTTTTCCTTATCGTGCTGGTACATCAGCAAGAATTTTTTGAATTTCATTTTCAACATCATTAGCAACTGCCCTGTCTGCTCTGTCAGCATTAAATTGACTAGTAGGGCTGGGCTGCTGCCTCTTATCTTATTCCGCTGAAGTCGATTCGTTCTGATCAGCCTTTAACGAGAACACTAAGGATAAGGATGTATAACCCGCATTTGAGGTGAGGAGTTAGTTTAGGGCATCCTACCATCCTAGGTAAAAAAGATATGGGAAAGAAGCGCTCAGTAAATGCTCATATGGAATCAGTCTATCCCCCTTTCTTTCGCCCGAACTCTTTGTTTATCAAGATGCATACACTCGCTCCATTGGTACCATGAAGATTAGGAAGAGGTTGCCTTTTCTCCATCATCAACCCTCCTTGGTCTGTTCTTGTATAAACCCGAGGACTTTGCTTGTGATATGATCTCCCTTTGAAGAATGAATTTACATTTTCGTCCTAAGTAGTGGGTATAGGCTAAATAAAAAGCACAAGTTGCAGTTTACCGATCCTCATAAAACAAGTCTTATATAATAGAAGAATGCCCAAATCTCAGAAGTGAGACAAGAATACAAGACAAGCCAAGACAGTGCTCTTTTTAAAGTCTTAAGGCCGGGGAGAGGCTTAGAGTGGGAGTCGTTTCGAACCCGATCATCAGCTGCTACAGTTGCAATGGCAATTACATTTGAAAGAAGATCTCATTCTGGGAAAAAGGTAAACAAAAAGAAAAAAAGGTCTTCCTGTTGGAGTATGAAATCTTTGATTGGCACTTGGAGTTTGAGGCCTGTCTTGTTCTAGCTCTGCCCCTAAACAAGACTTTCCGTTGCCTTTGAGATTGGCTTGGGTTCCCCCTTTGGCTTTTAATCCTTTGAATTAATATGCATGTCTTACTTAACAAATAAGAGTCATTGCCTCCTCTACAGGATACTGCCATCTCAGACATCCTTGTAGTTTTTGCCACTTGAGGTAATGTTCCGTCTTTGACTCTACTTTAAACTAGGTTTATTTTTTGACTTACTAAAGAAAAGAATGGGCCTCCCCAGTTAGTCTGTTACCTCACTTCTACACTGCATTAAAAATAGAGGGTGCTTATGTTCTCTTTCAACTCTAAAAACTTTTATACAACAAAAAAAGTCATAAAGCTCAATTGGACTAGACATCTTTATTATAATATAATAATCTCTTACATCTTATATTGAAATAGGCAGTACCTTCTCTTCTTTTTAATTTCTCTAAGCGAACAAGATTCGAAGCCAGTCAGTGAGATCCATATGAAACGAGTGTGTTAGGGGCGCACAAAGCTATAAGTAAGCTTTCTTTATAAGAGCATTTAAGGATGCAGACAGAGGAGAGAAGGGGTAAACTTCCTATAGACCCCCAGAACCGAGATATGGTGGTGAATCACAAGGTTCATCAATAACATTTTTTCTTGTGGACTTCTTCTAAATCAAGAGGCGGCTTTTGCTGATGATGCTGCCAATGGAGCTTCTGCGGATGGTCTTGGAAAGGCGGGTCCCATTCCTTATAGACTAGTAATCTTTGCTATTTATTTAACTATATAGGGGACCGCCCACCTTATACCCTGGCCGGCACTTGACCTGAGAAGATGCGACTACGTGCCCTCGAGCGTAGAGCGGGTTGAAGAAAGAAAGAGATTGAATAGGTCCAATAATAAAGTAAGTTTGGGGGCAAGAGACCCGGTAACGATTTAGCATGACATGGGACATATGCCTTTGAATTTCAAACGCGAGGCTGAGGAAAAGCTAATGAGATAAAGTAAGATTCGCCGATCGAGAAACATTCACGCAAAGGAAGAGCATCTGAGAAAAAACAGAGGCCTTGAGTGGTAAGATTTCAGGTGCCAATGACGGACAAGCGGATTCCCAAGCCTAAGCAGAACACAAGGATTAAAGGGAAGGGGACGAAGCCCCAGTAGCAGTCGTTCCCCACCTATGAATTGAAGAAAAGGCAGTCGCATAAAGAGACAGAGAAGCTTTTGCAATTGAAGCTAATTCAGCTGTTGATGGATCCCGTTTCTTATATACCAGCAATCTTAATCCTTTTAAAAAAAGAATGTGGGACCGCAGACCCTTAAAGGTTTCTATCCTAACTACAGGGGAACGGATCTTAACTTCAAGCAACCAGTTTATCAACTCGACAAGAAGAAAAGGCAAGTCTCAAGGTAAGAAAGAAACGGCATTCATCAGTAGCGGGTACAGCACAATTGGGAGAGCCGGTCTCCTTCTAATGATCGAGAGGGTGGCAGATCGACCAGCTAGAGCAGGAGAACGAGAAGAGAAAGCAGTTGTTTGCGAAGAAGAAGCCGTTCCGGGAGCTGTTTTTACAGATGTTGGCGATTCAAAAGATCCGATTGAGTCATCGATCCAACAGAAGTGGATGAGACTGATCCAGGTGGAGCTGATCCTGATGGAGACGGAAAGACCGGTCCTACTATATCTTATACATTACACCGAATATTTACTTGTCTAATCTGGGACCGCTTCCCTATTATTATAGCTACCTTACCGCGTAGACTCGCCTTATTATACCACTCAACGAATTAGACTATCATCGGTAATTAGTCTTCCTCACTTTGACGATATTGCCGGGTCGAACTGACAACAATTAACCAACTTGACATTTTTCTAGCCTATTTTCGAGAATGGACCCGAACTCCAAAAAGCTGCCATTTCCCACGAAAAATGGATCAATTTAGCTTAGAGCCTATCTTCGGAAAGCGTCTTTCGTGACTCCTAAAAGAAGCCCCAACAAGCCAAAAAGGTGGGGTTTGGTCCACCCTTTACCCAATTAAACGGTTATCATGCAACGATAAAAGAGGAAGATTTAATGAGAAAAACAAGCTCTTCCCGAAGAAGTTTAGGCCGTTGATCCATAAAGAAGCCACTTTTTCTGCTGTCGGTGTCGATGCAGCTGATTCAGATGCTGGAAAGGAGGATCCTTATCTATATGCGAAAAGAATATTAATCTTTCATTTACTTTCTCAAGGACCTCTCCTCTCTGCAAGCAACTTAGTTTATGGGTTCGGCAGGGAAAGGGTAAGCGCAATTCGAGCAAATTAAAGAAGCTCCCCGGGAACTTTTGGTGCTGGAGTCACTGGTGCTGGCGGATACCATTTCTTGCTGTTAGCGTGAAACAAAGCAAGAGATTTACTGGTTTGAACAAGAGCAAGTTCAGGGGAAGAAGAAAGAGCACCAGGAGTAGAGTCCGTCTAAGCATTTTCTGAGCAAGACAAGGCAGTTGTTGCTATCGACGGCAATCAGCTTAAGAAAAAGTGTTGTTTTCTATCACTGTATGGGATGAACCCTCAAGGACGGGTCGACGCCGCTTTTGATTAAACAAAAAGGGTCGCAGAAGGACAATCAGCCAACGGCTACTAGACAGCTCCCCGAGAACAAGTTGAAGCATTTCCGGACGAGCATGAAAAAAAGCTCTTCACGGAGCAGTTTCAGATGTTAGAATTGATGAACTAACAACATTAGTGCAATTCTCCAAAAGAGACTGATGAAGACTCCGTCAAATGACAACATTCTTAGGGTTTGGGGATTAAATATAGAATGAAGCCAAAAAGACAGGAAAAGTACCTCCAAAAGAAGACGAAATCGAGGGCAAAGAAGATAATCCAGCTTTTAATGTTCCTGCTTTTGCGGATGGTCGTGGAAAGAGAGGTCCTGCCCCGAACCGGCGGGCATAAAAGAATACGGGCCTCGGGCCGAAATATGTGGAATTTACGAGTTAGTTAGCAACTAGTTACGATAGGATTAATTGATAAGGGGGATTCTTTTTTATTTTATTATTATAGGTGAGGAAAGCTTGCGAGGTACTAGTGTATACACAAGGTAAGGCATCTAACGTAATTTAGTATACATATAAAGTAGGGAGGATTGCGGGATATACTCCCCCCCCCTTAAGGGGTGAGATAATGAGATTTGGGCGTAGGCACAGGGTAATGCAGATTGCGACATATGCTACGACTTATGTTAGAGGGCATCTAACGACATCGAGTATAAACAAGGTAATGCAGATAACTAGATATGCTACTATGCCTTTAGCTGGAGGTAAGATAGCGCTATTTAGCATACACGAGACAAGGAAGATAAGAGCTCTGGCAACTACTCTAACTAAAGCGAACCGGGTTGGCTTAGTAAAAAGCGTGTAGTTTTGTGGTTCTCCTATAAACCTTCAAGGAGAGGTCAACTCAACTTTTTATTAGGCTGAAACGACCGGTGAGAAGATCCAACGGGACTCATCTGTAAGGGGGGAGTGTAGCTGACAAGGAGTGGAATGCCCGTAGCGAGTCAAGAATAAGTGAATTAGGAATAGAGACATATACTGAACCCACGGAGTGGGTATTAGTATGTATGCTTGGCCCGAACCATCGTACGTCGCCGATTCCCAATGCCCACGTGGTTAAACCAAAAGCAGGCAGGGTTAGGGTATTGATAAAAGAGTCCGTTTTAAAGCACCAAAGGAAAGAGAATTCCCTCTCCCTCAAGGAGAAGAATGAACAAGCGAAAAAAAGCATGGAATTGAGACAGGCTCGGGGCCCTAAACTACAAACGGCATACCTTTCGCTGGCAGTCTCAGTCACGGCTTAGGACGAAGTAAAAGACAAAGCTCTTGAAGCTGCTGGCGCTAAGGATTCAAAGCCCGAATAATTTTAAAATAGCTATGCGGCTTTTACTTTTGGTGGAAAGAAAGAAGTTCCGGCTCAAGATGAGGTCGAATCAGAAGATCCGGCCATTGATCGGGCAGGTGGAGCAGTTTCATACGTTGGAAAGAGAGGCCCTTACTCTATAATGCCGGAAAGAATCCTATAATTAACGTACCTTTTTTCAAGGCCACCCGAAAGGCACCCCGGTTATACGTTCCACAAGATAAGGGCAGTTCATGGAGAACACAAAGTCTTAGAATAAGTCTTTCATGATGAGCAAGTCAAAGCAGCTGCTGTCGAAGAAGATCGATCTAGTAAAAGACGTTGTTTTGTAGTCCTATAGTGATATGATATGACCCCCAAATAGGAGTCAGCAGCGCCCCTATTCCTGGATTAAAGCAATCAATGAGGGACAATCAGCCGACAGCGGTCAAGCGGATTCCTTAGAAGAAGTTGCTGGTGACGGGGACGACGGATCGGCTCTTGATGAAGCAGGCGATGTTGGGGCTTTTGCGGGCGGAGAACAGGAGTTGTCATACTTTTTAGTATAAGAAAATTAAGTCAATGAAGCTCCCGCTGTCAATGAAGCTTTTGGAAGAGTAGCTGTTGAAGCTGTTTTTGTTGGAGATGGCATAGGTGGATCCCCTTAATTTCATTAGCGGGCTAGGATTCTTAATCTTTCTTTTTTTTTAAGAGGACCGCCTTTCTTAACCTCAAGATACTTGATTTACACACGTTCCACGAAGAGAGGTCAAAGCAGCTGTTTCTATCAAGGACGATGCGCCCAGGAAAGCCAGAGTTTTTTCAACATGTAATGGTATGACCTTCAAAGAGGAGTCAGCCGAGGTTTTTATTCTATCAAAGTAGCCGGTGGGAGATTATCAGTCGACGGCGGTCAACCAGATCCCTCAGTATAAGACGAAGGACAGGTAGCAATTGCTCCCCGCCTATGAGCGGTAAGGGGGATTCCCTGCCTATAGGAATAAGCAAACGAAGCCTCAGTTGAAAGCGAACTTGGTGCTATCGATGCCGCGTTTGAAGTAGAAGGGCTTGGTGCTGGCTAAACAGGTTCCTAAGAAAAAGTTGAACACGAAGATCAGGAAAAGCACGTCCTATTGGAAGCAGATCGCGAGGATCTAGGACAGGAGTTGTCATACCTACAGGCATAAGAAAACACAGTCTAAGTCTATGAAGAAGACAAAGTAGCCGAGCATGATGCTTTTTCTGCTCTTGATGCTGATGGGCTTTTTCAGATGGTACTGTATAAAAGAGGCCGCCCTTATCTATAGTAGCAATCCCTACCCTTTGCTATCACTAACCAGACCCCCTTACTAAAGGGGAGCCAGTCAGTCTATTGATTCCATGAGAAAAGGAAAGGGGATGCGCAAGACACAGCCGGTAATGGAAAGAAGTGATTGGCAGGGAGAATATAGGTCTTTGGAATGCATTAATTTAGTGGCTAGCCGCGATAGGGCTAATTGACAAGGGAAAGATACCAGTCGTAAGTCAAAATCACGGGGGGATTTACAAAGAATCCGAACAACAAAGAAATGAATAAGAAGTTTAGGTTTAGGCCATTGATCAGGGACAAGCCTTTCCAGAAGATGAGGCTTTTGATGATAGGTAGAGATAGGTCCTTCCTTATATATACACTTAGAATCAATCTTAAACTGGCCCTGTCTAATAGAGAAGCTTCATTTGATCAGGGCAACTGGTCAACGGCTCCCGGTTACACAAAGCAGGAAGAAGTGTGTTAGGTTAAGGAATTTGAAGAACTCATTGTATTAACGATCCGAAATAAAGACCAAACACGGGTCGAAGTGCTACTCGATACTTAAAATCAATCCCAGGGAACAAACAGGCTTAGACTTAAACATGAGCTTAAGCAGAGCAGACAATCAATTACAACATCAGAGGCGGTTGTACGGATGGAGGGTACATTATTTTAAAAGGGTACGATTTTATGAAAGAGTGTGGGGCTTAGGAGCAGGGCCCCTTATTTTACTTGGTAGAAGATTTGACTACTTTGGTGTCTTTATCATCACTCTCCTGCACGTCTCCGCAATTCTCTACGGGCAAAGCACCTGAGGGCTAGGATCAAGGACTGGACTGATGGCTAAGTATGTGAGTTCCTCCTTCTTAAGGAAGGACCCACCCAGCCAATCAAGGATGCTGTGCCGATCAATCTCTCCGCGCGCCTCTTCTATTGGGGGATTTTAAACTTTGTAATTGCATTTACACGTTTAAACACGAAATGTGACGTAGCTCTCAACAGCCGCATACGCATTTCATTGCATTGGATTTTTACACGGGTACGCAGGATTTCCTCTCCTTCTCAGCCGAGCCAATTTCATTTCCTATCCCCTTTACTACGCTACGGAAGGTATAACATTTTCGGATGGTCCAGATGAAGCATTTTTCAAAGCATTCGTCGAAGCACCAGATCCAGTTTAAGCTTTTGCTGGCTAACAAACGAGTTTTTTCAACCCGACCTTACCTCGGACTATCCTCAACTCGCCAACCAAAAGGGCACAAAATAGAGGTAAAACCCCGGAAAGCATAATTTTCAGTCGCTGTAATGGTATGACACCAGAAGGGTGTTTTAAATCGCTTCCCGGGCTCCCAACCGGCCGTTGGCACTGTTTGTTTGATATTGTGGGAGGGTGGGAAGACTGACTTGATCGGGCTGATGAGCGCCCCTTTCATGGCATAACATAAGGATGAGTTCTGCTCGAACGTAATTTCCTGCGGTTAAAAATCAACGAAACTCGGTAAAATGGCAACTGAGTCTTTGTCTGCAATATCAGTCTCATCAATATCATCAGAAGTCTTCTCTTTTCCAAGCACAGGTCGAGAAAGAATAGGTGCGAACAAGAGAAAGGTGGCGGCGAGGAAGTCGGTACGGTTAGCACGAATTATGCCTTTGGCCCTTACAAGAAAAGAAGGGCAATCGTAGATAGGGTAAAGTATCTAACGTGAGGCTGAGGCCAACCTAACTAATAGGGGCTCCTAATGAGGAGAAAGGGAGATAGCACTCACAGGTGGAGCAGCTGGTGAAGCCAATAGTTAGTATGATTAACTCAAGTACATTCTCAAAGACTTTGTCGAAGGGTAGGAACTTCTTGTTGATGCTATCTTGCTCAAAAGTAAGTCACTTTTACCAACTAGATGGAAAAGCCCGACTTCGGAGATCACCTCCTCTAGTAAACAGGCTTGACAGCCTAAAAGGGTAGTAAACTGGCGGGGATTTCATTCCGAAAGCAAGCAGCTCTTGATGCTGCTGGGGCTTTTAATGGCGGTATTGGAGATCAAGGTTCCTCCATAAAATATGGGCACCCTTGCTTTTAAATAGGAAAGAACCCACTCTACTGCTCAAGCCAAGGGATCGAGTAGAAGTCAAAGGTGCAACTTAAGCGTGAAACAAGAAAGGGGATTTCCCAAGACTCCGTAAATAGAGGTAAGCATCTCTGGTTTAGGTATCACATGAAGTAAAAATCCCAGGTATTTGTGATAATTTAAGCCAGAATCGCCAAAAACCGACAAGAATTTCATTTTGAAAACAAGCTCCTCGTGGGGCGGCCCTATGGAAATGGCCCCTGCCCGCACTCCCTCTCTTTGCTATTAATTGAAGAAAACAAGGGCGCCGAATAGGAAGTTTCAGCCAATGGTAACTAACCACATTTTTCAGAATAAGCCGAAAACGAAGACAAAGAGGTTGTTGATTCAAAGGTAGAAGATGGTGCTGATTCTAAAAATGACGCTTTTGCCGGAGATGGTATAGGTGGATCCCATTCATTAGTTAGATACTATAAACCTTAATCTTTATTTGTTATAGCGGCGGGTCCACCAGCAAATTTAGCAAATTGAGCGAGTGAAATCGCAGTTCAAAGAAATGCAGTGGATGAAGTTTTTGTTTATGGGCAGACACGTATGTTTTTCGGGACGCTATAGGAGTGCCCTTCAATCAACCCGATCAAGATAAGAAGCCAAGTTCAAAAAAAGATGTTGAAAAAATCCCCCACTGACATTTTTATTTTATAATGCCTGTTTACTATTTACTATTGGAATCCAGTTATGCCCCGGGTTGGGGAAAAAAAGTGAACAGCCATTTATGAAGTATAAAGTAAAGGCTTAGAACTTCATAAAAGAGTTTAGATCTTGACAACAGAATAGAGTCAGACTAGCTCATCAACTTTGGATCTAATGCTTTCGATACCTGCTTAAGCAAGAAAAAAAGACCATTCCAGCCTTTGTTTAGGAAAATGGAGAAATTGACCCATCCATCTAATCTTTCTTTTCTAAGAATCCCCCAAAAAGACGGGTTTATGATTGGGCGGCTGTTTGTTCTCGTCATAAGACTCTCTCATGAGACTTGATTGAGCATCGTTCCCGAAGACTCTTCGCATGCCAGAGTGTGGGGCTGGCTGGCTTAAGCATCCGCAAGATATTTTCCGACCCAAGCTACTTTGTTAGCGAGCTAAGCTAGAGAAATTATCGCAAGGGAAAGAAAAAGGTTGAAGTTACCTTTTTGCATCGGGAAAGAGGCTATGCTAGTGAAATTCCACTAATTAGTACGCTCGTACATCACAAGCGCGGGGGGTCCACTTCAGATGTCGCCTGACCAAGCCATCACGATCCCTCTTTTTTTGTTAGAACAGCTCTTCCGTACAAGACCCATATAAGCCCACTATATTATTATATATATAGGAATTGTTTCATTTTACAAGTTTATGTAATGGTAGGATGCGCAGCTTATGATGTTATAAGATCGGTAGGGTGTAGTTGAGCTAAACACTCATATATGCAACTTCTTCTTTTTTTTTTAGAAGTAGCCTCGTTCTTCTCAACTGGAAATGAATTCAGAAGTAAAAGATGCATAAATTAGCCATTAACTTTTGAAAGACCTGCTTCTGTCCGACCATATTACTAAGCTAGTGAACGAAGATATGGCAAGCAATTGAGAGTATTATCCGAAGCGAGCAATAGAGCGCAAGAAAGGACGCATAATTGAAGTTAAGGCGGGTCCACTTCTCATTCATAAGCCGAAGAAAGAGAAATTTAGAAGGTTTTCTAGGATCAGCTTCAGGCAGAAGGTTGGTAAAGTCAAGTCAGCCCGCTTCGCTTCCTTCACTTCTAGTCGACGAGCCAGTTATACCTTCCTTTCTCTTGCCGAAGCGTAAGGTCTCAAAAGGAGAGTGAATTTAAGCTCAAGTTACGGTTACGGATAACTATTTCATCATATTATTTATCGAGCGAGACTACGGCTTGCATTCTTATTTTAAATCAGAGTCTAGTTCCTTCTCGTGCTTCACTTCAGCTGGTCTATCCAGTATTGAGAGGCTATTGTTGTATATAAGCCCCAAGAAAAGATGGCAGGCAAGTCGTCTCCATTCTGTTTTTCTATAATTTTATAAGCAGGATGCTCTCAATTCAAAAAGGGTGGGAAATTTAGTAGCAAGCGAAGCCAACGCTTCATTTTTTACGTTCATTGCTCGTAAAATAAGAATTATCTATAGAATAGATATAGAATGGAACCACCTGCGCCTATCCATAAGGTTCAGCTAAAGACTCTTCATCACCACCAACCGCAGCTTATCCCGTTGCATCCCCGATGTCTCTTTCTATGACTTCATGTTCATGTTCTAGGAATTCACCCAACCAAGGTCATGGATGGTCAGATCAGCAAGAAAGACCCCTTGTTCCTGAACATTTGTCTTGACTTCCCGCGCTCTTTGCGGAACATTTATAATGAAAGGCTTTTGAACCAGCAAGGGGATTGGCTTTCATTGAACGAGCTTCCAATAAAGGGTTAAGGCGTCTATCGCCGCTAACGGGAGGTAGTATAAATAGGCCGCGTAAACAGGCCTTACAACGAGCTTGTCCTTTACCACCACCAATAGCAAGAACTTGATCTGCTAGTAACTAACTACCCGCCTTTCCCTAACGATTGAGTCTCCTCCGGAGCGTAGCCTACGCTCGCTTTATTTCCCTCTTTTTTCAAGAAAACTTGACCCAAGGGGCTTTCAAAGCTATAGTTTTTCGTTCTTTTTTTCTGGTAATTCCCGGTTAACCAACTCTAAAGCATGTTTCTTTCTTAAGTGAAGTAGAGTTAATCTCGTCTTGACGATCCAGGATCTGCCGCCTTTACTGATCTAAAAGGGACAAAGAACATACATTCGATAGAAGCCTTCGATAGAATCCAAGGAAGGTGTAGCCTATGTGTCAAGGTGGAACATTGACTTCCTAAACTGCTTAAATAGAACTTTCCTCTCGAAAAGAGTCAGCTTTTGTTTAATCGGGTTTATCTGCTTCACCAGGTAATTCAAACGGCTTGTCTTGCAGATTCGGTAATCCTTAGAATTCCACCCCCGTGACGTTAATATCTAACGTAAACCCCCTCATTACACCCACTTAACTTTAATGATCGGGCACTCAACTTACGACAGGAGGGTCTTTACGGCAAGTGAATTTTCTCTTCTTTTTTATATGTTTTATATCATATTAAATATGAATTAAACTAGACCACGGAAACGTTTCATAGGAAGGGCGCTTTACTGTCTTTATTTGAAATGGCTTTCATTCTTTATTTGAAATGGCTTTCATTCAAGGAAATACAATAAGGAAAGATTTCACTAGGATCTAGGGTCGGACTTGCCCGAACCAGTCTTAAAACATGGTCTTTAATCAAAAGTCACTGTTTCTAATGTACCATATATAAATTCTTTGTCTTCCATAGGGCAGGTAGCCTAAATGTTCGTGCACTTGTGTCAATGGACAATAATTTCTAGCCAGCTAGTATCAAAATCTTCCTCGACAAGTTCACCCCTAACTTCTTGGGCTACTCCATCTTCGATGTTTGTTTCGACAGGAAGAGCTAGTTTGCTTGTAGTTAACCTGAATAGGCTTCAAAAGATACTGGGTGTTCTCGGAATTTAGTAAGAATAAGCTCGCCTAAAAGTAAAAAAAAAAAAGAGGAAATAACTTATGAACTAGGCGTATTACGATAGAATCCGTTAAGATTAAGAAAGATAGTAGGTAAAGCTATAACTTCTCTTTCAGGTGATTGATGAGCTCTATCTGCGCTTATTTTCAACTACCTTGGCTGGAACACTTGCTTTCAAGGCTAAGAAGGGGGGAAATTCCGGGGCTCCTTTAGCCTATGCCTGGCCTGATTAAAGATCCCAGCGTCTTTACAGTTGCAGCCTTTACTCTTCGTAAATAGAGGGTATTCTGATCGGTCCAGCTCGAAAGATCATACTGGTCCAAAGTGTACTTTTTCGAAGAAAAAAAGAAGAAGAATGAGAGCGAGGTGTCTTAAGGAGTCATTGGGGAAAGCGCGAGAAGCGCGACAACAAAGAAAGCAGCAAAGGAAAGGAAGGCGGCAGGGAAAGAATACCTTGGGCTGTGAAAAGTTATTTTTTCTGTATATGATATGAGTAAGAAAAGAGCTTTGGATCTCAAGACCGAGCTCTTAGGTAAGGAAGATCAGAGATTATAGCATTCTTTTTCTAGTTCTAGTTGGTTTTTCTCTATCCCCGAAGCGATAAGAGACTTTTTTGATTGGTGTGGATACTCTCATTGGGTATCTGGCGGAAGTCCCTTTATACAACGGTAGCCGAGGTACGAAGATTATTAAATTAAGGTAAGGTCTGCTGTTCACTGCTGAATACGAGAAGTTCTAAAGGAGCTTGCAGTAACTGGCTTATTTGTGTGATTAAGGGGTGGATGGTATTATGGCTCAACTATATTTAACCAGTTATGAGAGGGGGCTTGCATACATATAACAAAAAAGAGGGATGAAATGGGGACTTGTTGGGCACTAGTGAGAAGTCTACTATGCTCAAGCGCTAGTGAGTGGAAGTTTATACTTGGTCTAGTTTCCTTCCTTTTCCTATGGGGATCCATAGTAACTCCTATAACTAGGCCCCTACCTTACTTAATATTACCTACGCCCGAACAAGGATCCCGTCCTCTTACGAAATAGTAATAAAAAGGCTCATGCTTCACCACTATATATTATATTATTAAAGTGCCAACTATTCCATTACGGGACCAAAGGGTAAGAGAGTTTGAGGACGGCCAGTGGCACTCTCCTCTTATATCTTTCTCACTCGAGAAATTCCATGAAATGGGAGTTTCGTTTCAAATAACCCGAGTCAAGACGGCACAAAGAAAGGCCTCGTCTGTTATAAATCACTCTCAAGACTTCAAGACTTCCAGAGCATACGTGTTCGCGGCAACTTATGAGTCAAAACAAAATTGGATCCTAATATATTTATAAGTAAGAAGGTTGAATAAGTAAGAAGGTTGAATCGAAGAAATGCCTTGCATTCTTTTATGAAAGGTACCTATTCCGGGGGTCGGCTCAAAACGAATGTCACACACAAAAGGGCTTTCTCAAAAGTAAAGGGCAACTCTTGTTTTTTCTTCATAATTTAGTAAGCCTGCGACTTAACCTCCTCCTGGGCTTAGATCGCAAATTAAATCATGTAGTTGATCAACATGAGGGGAAGAAAGTCCTTTTAGGGGACCCTTTGCTGAGCCTCTAGCCCATACCTTGGCACATCGTTAGCCCGGGCGCGTTAAACTTATCTTTCTTATGTCTTAAGAGGCTCCTCTAGATCGCGATTTCCCGTGAATTTCTTTCGGGGTAAGCCCTTTAATTTGGCTCATTCGGGCATGGATAAGCTCGAGGGAATGCCCTTTACTTTTCAGTAATCTATATAACGAGCGGAATACTCGCAGCAAGTAGGCCATTAACACTTTCTATAGCTTTAAGTCTGGAATTACTTTTTATTTCAATTCGATCCGACAACAAGAGCATTATAAGAGAAAAGCAAATCGAAAGCTTACTTATAACTAGCAGCAGCAGAGGTAGGGCATTTCTATTCAAAACATATATAAAGAGATTGAGAGTCCGATTGAGAGTCCTCAGATCAAAGCTATACTCCCGCGCAAGCAGACTGGACTTCGTAACCGGTTTAGGACTATCTGAAATAGGCCACAAGAAGGCGATTCCTATCAAAATACCTAACAAAGAAGCAAGTAAGATTCAAACGAGACCATTATAAGTCGCTTTGCTTATAACACAACGCTAGAGGATGCTATCATATTACATGACTTACTTTTCGATATAACCGGAGAGAGCAAGAATCTAAGACGGTTAACTCAATAAACTGCTATCATACAACATAGCAGGCCGGTGCACATCACAATATATAAGCAGAATACCCCAAACTCGATAAAGATTAGTTTTTTCTAGCTAGAGCAAACATAGCAACTTTTATAAGGTGAGTGTCTTTCCAATCTAACCTTAGCGAAGGGCTTTCTCGCTCAACAGGATTAAAAAATATAGTGGATCCCGCCGACCTATTAGGCCTTCTTTTTTATATCGTTTAACTATTTATTAAGTAGGTAAGCAAGAGATTTTCATATTTATAATCAAGGGACTGCTGCTTTATAGGAGCATTATTTAATAATACTACCGCCTGTTCACCAGCAACGTCTGTTTTTTAAGGATAAAAGATCGTTGGCAAAGTAATCCCGTCTCATAAGCTAGTAGAGTTGTAAGACAGCTCAAGCTAACTCAAGACATCAGGCTATAAGTGTAAGAGAGCTTTTTTCCGGTCTAAAGCACCGTCATAACTAGCCAAACTAGCTAGGAATTTGCATAATCAATAAGTAGTTAGTTACCTTCTCACTTAACATCAAATTATTGTTAACAAATAAAGTACGAGGCCAAAGCGCCTCTCTCATATTTAAAAACTCGGTTTATTTAGGAAGACACTTTGTAGAAGTTTCATAGAAGAATTCTATCTATTCATGAGAGTAAGCGCATTTCAGGTGACAAAGTCTCTGCTTCACACCACTCCAATGCAATGGCAATCTTCCCTTCTTTCTTAGAATTTTAACAGGAGAAGAGTCATAGACCTACTAAGTTGTCCCCGCGAACTCATTCTTATTATTAAAAATTAGTAAGAGAATGATTAAACATGCCTAGATTATCTATGTAAGGGGCTGATAGCGCTAGAATAAAGAAAAAGAATGATCTACTAAGTCAGACGACAGGCTTTACAATACAAACCTTAGTGTACTTTACTTTCTTCAACCAGCCTACTTTCAACCGAAAGCTTTCCTATGATCTAATACAGTTGGTACAGTTGGAACCCTATAATATCCCTATATATCGTCGTCGTATCTTCATAGGCTTCGGGAGGTTTTAACTTAAAGTGAGCAAGAAAGCAATGTGGGAGTTTACTTGCTCAACTAATGAGGTGAGGGCTTATTGAGTTTTAACTTTAACATAAAAAGTATAGAATGCAGCCTTTAGTTTTAAACAAGGCATCTCTTTTAGAGGAATCATCCCCTTGTGAATTTCGTGTATAGTCTTGGGGTTTCTTGAAATTACAACATCACAGGCCTCACCCTCTTTTGCTTCTGCAACAAGGGCATCTTCGTACTTGGTTCCGCGCCGACCCCCGACCCAAAACAAAAGAAAAGGGATTATCTTTCTTGTCCAATGAAGCAGTCTATGCCCCTAATTCTCTAAAAAATATTTGGTAAAACATAACTCTTCGCATTTATTTGGCCAGTTGTTCTTTGCCTTCTATACCTGAAGAACTCTTTAAATTGCCCAATTCATGTTGAAAAAGAGAGTTTTTTCATTGAGTTTCTCGGGTTTGCTGGGAAAGGCTCTACCCGATCGGTGTCACAATATATTACTAGCCCAGCTACCTTCTCAAAGCATTGTACAAGGTCCTAGTGACCGCCTTTGTATGATTGGAAAAGTAAGCGTGCTCTCTATCGAAAACTTTGCTCGAAAAGGACAATTATGGAGCAAGCGAAATCTATGCAGCGAGAGGTGGTGGAACGAGAGCAGGCACGAAGCGAGCAAAGGAAGCCATGTCCGCCCATTAAGTTCCGAAAAATGCTCCTTTTTCTTTCCTCTTCAAAACCACTCAACCTTACACTTACTCCCTTTCTTTAATTGACGGGGAACCTTTTCGCTATACTTCAAGTAGGAGCGCAGCAATGAGAGGTCTTATCTTTTATACCATGAACTCAGAAAAAGTGCAAGATCACACCTTCGGCACGACACTTAAAAGGCTTCAAGTAGTTAACCTTTCTTAAAAGGAATTTAAAAGAAAGAAAGAGGGCCAATCTAGCACTAGGAGGAGCTTAGCTTCTTTATTAGTTCATACTTTTCATACTTTCTATTTAAAGCCGGAAAAAGAAGTATGAAATCGAGAGGGGGAGGAACGAGAAGACGCACTTTTAAAATAAGGACGCGCCGGTTAGCGCAAGATACTCGCCTATATTATTATAAGGTAATGAAATGAATCATTGACAGCAGTGCTTATAGCCACGTACTCACATCACAACCCTTTTTTGCACTCTTCGACATTTCTTTACTCGCCAAACTCTGGAAAGACTTCGTCTTGCTTAGATGTTTTAGAAATAGGTCGACTGATTCTGGCTCATGCTCAATGTGGCTTAGTAAGAGGACTGGGATCCGGAACGGGAATTGACCCGGCTCTTTACATATAATGCATGCCCCTAAGCACACCATAGCTATGCACTATGATATGTTAGTCCCTAGGTAGTCGTCACTACTAAAATATCTCGGGGCGAAAGAAGACTCTCCGGAAGCCAATGGAGCAACAGATGGTGATCATGGACATGGGGCCTTATCCATATATAGGCAAAAAGCTTCTATATCTTCGAAATCGTCGGCCTCGACACCTTGGCACCGCACCGGATTCAGAAAAGGAATGAGAAAAGAAAGGAGTGAAGCAAGAATCATCTATCCCGCCCCGCCAAGACATTCCTCTTTCTTCGAGGAAAGAATAGGCATGCTAACCGCGGCTTATTCCAACCAAACCTACTACTTTCTTACTTGCTGTATCGTCTGCCTTTCTGTGAAAAAGGAGGAAACTTCGGTCCTAAACCCTCTATCCGACGCACCAAGGCCCTTTTCGTTTTCGGGGTACCTTTAACACACACGTCTTAAATGAGACTTTCTTATGCTATGTCCTAAGGGGCTTTTCCGGACGAAAGGAGTCAAGTCTCTCGTGGAGTAGATTACTTGTCGTGATCGTAAGAGACACACAGCATCCTTGATTGGTCAGACGGACAGGTATGTGAACTGAGTTTTCTGATACAAAGCGCTGCATGGGCGAAACGTTCTAAGCTGTCTTTTCTGCCTTAGAAGGGGGAAAGACAGATAAAGCGAGGGGCCATCATAGTCTTTTTAAACTCCGCCGAAAAGAGAGGCGGTAATTTAGGGCATTTACTAATCGGAATCAGAGAGATTCTCTTTTTCTCTTCGCCCCGTCGCGCGAGCTGGAGGAACTTCCTATTCCTTATAAGGTATACCAACGGTGGGGTAGGGGAGATGCTGATTCATCAACCTGCTAGCGAGGCTCAAATGGGAGAATTTATCTTGGAAAGAGACGCACTTTTTAAATTACGCGAACCCTCAATTCATTTACAAAGTAAAGGCTAAAGACATATGGGTTGTATCTGAAGATAGGGGAAGAAAGATTTTTATGTCAGCGGAAGACGCCCAAGATCATGTCATTTTTGATCTTGTAGTGGTTGACTAAAAAAGAGTGAAATTTTCCTTCTTTTATCTTCTCACTGGCTTTATCTAAGAGATAGAGCTTTAGTTTTGGCTCATAGGGGTTTTCGTCGCGTGTGGATCACTCGGATAAACGTAGTAATTCGTGAAAATGCTATAATTTATAAATCTAGTCAATTTATATAAGATCCGTACAAGAGACTTCTTAATCGTAAAGTATTTGCACAAAGCGCTCTTTGATTATTCAGTTTGATGCTTCTCCAAAGTCCAACTCCATCTCAGACCTACTAAGTTTGGCCGGGTGATAACAATCCCAGCCCAGACCCAAAGCTTTTGGAATGATAAATGCCTCTTTGAGTCAAAGAAGGGAATCACAAAGGAAAATGACGAGGGAAGAGAGCTAGCTTACCTCATGTAAGTTGACAGCTAGTTCAATCTCAGACCGGCTAAAGTCGGTACATTACTAATCATCTCAGCTTGATAAGGTTCTCGCATATATATTATTTTTATATATCTGGACCTTTGTAAGTCGAACTGGAAGACCCGGTCAATGAACCCACTTTTGTTTCTTTTTATTTTCTTTTGGTTCCAGAGGTGCTCCCAGAGATCCCAGTTCATTGTCTTGTCTTGAAATGTTGAGCGCTTTCTTTTCGTGCATTTTCAGAAGCGTAGGCTTTTGCCGATGATGATTGTCTGGGTGCAGTTGCATTTTCTTTAAAGGAAAGCCTTTCCACCTCCTTGACTTTGTTAGGCTGATAATGAATGGCCGCTGTAGTTGACTATGGTAATGAAATTATAGGGAAAGCGTCGATCAAGCCCTTTCACTAGCGTTCAAGGTCAGGAAGGGACCGCTCGAGAGACTACTTATCCCCTTAAAATCTTTCTCAGAGGAAGAAAGTTCACTCACAAAGCTACGCAACAGTCATAGCAATTATGTAAGGTAGAACAAGAAGTTTCACAAAAGCAAGTAGTTCGAGCAGTTCGGGTAGAATTATTCTGAGAAAAAAGAGCAGAAGCTTTAGCGAAAGAACGAGTCGATGCGCCATACGCAGCATTCGCTCCATCCACGTCATCCATATGAGAAAATAAAATGGAAATGATCCAGCTCTCGCTATGGATTCAGTAAAAGCTTCTCAGCTGGTCGAAGACTTTGCCGAGGTAGGCGGGGGAAGAGAAGACTCGTCGGCTTGCTTTGATGCCGCGGGAGCAGCAGCCTTTGGCTATACTATAGGGTTCTATCCATTCCAGTTGGCTCCCAAACGAGTCCATTTGAATCTTGGTTCACAAGGGAAGAGAAAGATTTCTTTGAGACTAGATCGGAAGTAACTCAAGCATGGCTATTCATCAGGTCAAATTAAATTTCGTATGAAAAAACTCCGGGATTGGCGCTCAAATTCCTTTTAGTATATTAGGGATCGATCGAGCCTTGCTGAGATAGACGGCGATATCCAGAAAATTCTACTACCTTTTGATTTGAAAAGAAGGGCAGGGACAGTCGAGTGGAGTAGATGTCAGGTTAAGCGGGGAGGTCCGTGAAAGAACTTGAGCGATGGTGAAAGAATACGAAAGGGGATCCACTGGTAGAGGAGAGAGGCGAACTACCTCTCATAACAGACCAATGGGAGGGTCACATGAGTCTTAATATGTATTTACAAGCACTCAGCTCTAAACGTCCTCGTTCCCAATATTGGTAATTTGATACATCAGTTCCCCCGAGGGTGAGGCTTGAAAGGGAAAGGCTTCTGAGCATACCTCGCTCGGTTGGAGTTGTAAAGAGGTCAGACGAGAAAGCCTTAAATATCAATACACATCGACGAATTTGCGTATTTCCAATGGATGCTTGAGTGGAAGCAGTTGCTTCATTTTGCATGTATCTCAGGATCGTGGAACCTCGGAGAATAAGAAGACTTTCCTTAGTATTACTATCTGCCCGAGAGTGCGAAATAAGCCTCGAAACAGTCTAAGAAGGCAGAGGTAGAGGACGACTTTTCTCGAGACTTATAGTTAGTATATAGAGCTGGGCCGAACCAGAAAAAAGAGCATGTGTTCGACCGGCTAATGGATCCTCTTGTTCTAGTATAAAGATCCACTTTGCTTCTGATCAGATAAAGGGGGCGCTAATGCTAAAGAGGCGGAGCCTCTTCGTCGCATTCTTCACTTGATTCTGGTTGTTCTGACTCTACTTATCGCTTATCGTCAGGATGAGGCTAAGGAGCAAGGCACTTTGGTTGGGTCTTATTCTTTGAGGCGACTTACCTACCCTCTGATGGAGCAGCCATAGTTTACGCAGAAGAAGTCTCTGAGGAGTCTCCTTTATTATAATATTCTAGGGCCATGAAGGTCTTGAGGAAGTCCTAGCTGGGTTCAGTAAACGTACTTAATATATTAAACTACCTCCCTACGTTAAAGCTCACTATGAGCCTGTAACCACAATCAGCCGCAACTTCCCCCTTCTAGATAGACTAGATAAACCTTGATTGACAAGATACCTTGTGTAGTATGGGAAATCCGAAGCTAGCTCCCTTTCTCTTTTGGTTATATCTCAACCTAATAAGAAAGCGAAGAGTGGTCTACCATCGACTAGTCGTTTTAAACAACATTAGCAGAATTTCTTAAACTTCTCCCTACTTCTCCAGAGTGGTTGAGTCATTTCATCCCTTTCCTCAACACGAAGAATCCTTCCAAAGGCTGTGCAGTTAGTACGATCCAGGGCAATTTATTTACGGGAAGAATATCCCTTTGGTTGGTAATACAAGGGGATTCTTCGCTTGGTCCCCGTGAGTAAAAGATCTGGTCATCCCAATCGCGAACATCCGATGGCGGTAACGATCTCTATCCGCTCCGCTTATGACTCGAATCTTGCAAGATCATACTCGTTTCGCGCGCTACACTCGCTCCCGGCACGAGCTCTTTCAACCCTCCGGACTTCAACTTTTGCTTATACCCCTTCTTAATAGGAAAACTAAGTATTTGATCTTTGTTTCAAGACCTTTACAGTATCCTACATTCAACGCGTATTGATTAAGAATCTATGAAGGAGGTAGGGTCGCGGACCTTCTGTTCTTCCAGGTCCAGAGGGTAACTTAGTTAAGTCCCTCAGGATGCCTATCCGGTAACAGGAAGCGGCTTTTCCTTGAGGAATTAAAGCTCGACTTTTCGCTTATGAACGAAAGAGGAAGAAGAGACAGATGTTCTTTTTATATTTGATTGCACACATTGACCCCCGATGACCCCCCCTGACTTTAGGGTTATTCTCTTTAGTTTAAAGACCTTATCTCGGTCTGCAGCAGAAGAAATCCCAGTATTCTTATATGGTTTCCCGGGTTTAAGTTCAAATAATGTTTCCGATGCCCTGTCCGAATGAGGAGCCTTCCCGAAAGAAATTCACAGGCTTGGGCCTCAAAATGACCCGTTTTATTCGACTAAAACCACACCCCCTTTCTTCTTACAAGAAAGACCTGACTTAGGCAGTCCCTAGGAACTCGAGAAAACTTTTTTGGAGTTTGGGTTGAAGTTCTAGTCGTCTTAGATTTTACTTTTTCTGGGACTTGGGCTTCAGACAATACTGGGGCAGAGGCAGCTGAATGGGTCTAGGGATCTGGAGCAGTTGAAGTAGCTGGGTTTTCAAGCCAGGGCAGTGGCAAAAAGCCTTACCCTATTTACAACCCATTCATGTCTCTAAATATAGTTTCTTACTTTTACGCAGGGGATCTTAACAGAAAAAAAGATAGATCGGACAACACAAGGAAAGAAAAGACTAGAACTAGGAATCATAAAGAGAAGGCCCTCAGAGGCCGTTTACGGCTAATAAAACAGGAAACAATACCTAGTGGAGGGTCATAACCTAAAGACCTATAAACGTGGCTTTTTACTATATATGATCCACGTGCCCGGTTTCCAAACGATTGTACTTACTTCAAGGTCAGCGGATTATCCGCTTCAGCGACAGCCCCAAAACTTACTTCCATTGAACATAGACAATCCAGCCAGTCAGACTAAAACTTAAAATTAAATCCTTTTCAAACGAACAATCTTCCGACCTCAAGAATTGGAAAAGTGTGCAGAATGTCCTTCTGAGTCGGGCAGCAATACAACCAAAAATGCACAAAAAACGACACCTTACCTTTTGGTAGAAGTCCTTTATTGTGTGAAATGGGTTCTATTTCCTAAGCTACCAAAGGGTTTACCTTTGGAATTAAAAGAAAAAAGTAGCAAATTAAAGAAGTTGCTCGGTAAGCATACGCTTAGCTCGCATATTAAGAATTAACATAACAGCAAACAGTAACTTTAATCATTATATATGTTAATACATGGGAAAGCAAGGCACCTTTTAGCCTCACTGACAGTCACTGCAGTTCGACTTAAAACAACAAACAAAGCAACTTTAAACATCATTATGTGCAATCAAAGGATAGCGTATATAATCATTGAACCAGCCACGACGACATGACTTAACAAGTGCGATCGGGCTGACAAGAAGGCAATGATTGTTGGATTTGTCTTTAAGCGCACTGGTGGATTACCCAGAGTAACCCCAGGCGTAATCCTTTACGTAGAACATGGAAGAAGCGCTAGGACTGGGGGCCGGAGCAGCTCGCTGGGGGGTGCGACTTGCCGGGACAGTCTTCGCATAACTGCACCCGGAGCTAGGGACGGGCTCGCCCAACTACATCGACCCGGGGGACTGGGCGAAGTCAAGGAGACAAAGATCCAGCGCACCCGACCTAGACAGAGACTAGAAACCTCTGGATTACTGATGGCTTGTGCACGCGACTGATCGACCGAAAGCTATACTGCATAAAGAATATAAGTAGTAAGGGGATATAGTAGTTTTTAACGATGATGGTGTCCTCGACGGACCTTACCTTATTGTGTTAAACAAGCTTTCCTTACTACTTATATGCAGGCAGCAGAGTGAGGAGGGAGCCCTCGTATATATGCTTTAGGAGAAGTCAAGTTAAGATTACTATATTTATCTAAAGCTGTAGTGGGAAGCTTGCTCGAGAATGGACGTAAAGTGGTTTTAAATGCGTCTTAAATTGGAACTTAACCCCGAAGTTTGAATACTTTTGAATGTCTGTTTAAGTACCTTCGGTTGAATCAGGTGTGTAATTGACCCCCTTTGGTAAAAAAAGACCTCCTTCGTGAGTTTCTAAGTCCAAGGTTAAGGGCATGTCCTGTGCAGCATCCTCATCTTTAAGACCTGTAATACTCGATCTGATATGTCCTGCAACCCAAAAACGAAGCTTAACAAGCGCGGGGGCTTACCAAAAAAGAAAAAGCGACACCTAAGAGGAGTAACCCGTAATCGTGTGAAATGTAATACTTCAAGGACTAAGTAGGGGGAATTTTTTTGGTTTTATTCGCCCATAAGGGGAGTAAGCCAGTTCAATTAAGGGTGCTTGGTGGCATAGATATAGATATACATCAATAGTTTGTGTTCGATTTAGACGGATTTTATGAATAGTTACCACTTGCAACAAAAGGACCTTGTTTGGAAGAAAAGTTTCGTCAAAAAGTTTCTTTCTAAAGGGAAAGTGCCAATAGTGTCCCATTTTCCGGGGAATTCATTGACAAAAGCCAAAGGAGCCATCTTTGATCAATCATGGCATGACACACTTGCCTTTTCAACCTCAACGCTCTGGCTCTGCCCAACAAGATGCCTCGGCAAATGTTGCTCTGTCCATCATATCTCCTTCACAGAACTTGAAGTTTCTGCTCTTGCATACTTCTAGATATGGGCTGCTCTCTTAGAGTAGTAAACGATCAAAGGATCTTTTATTACAGGAGAGGATATGCTTTTCTTTGAGACTGTGCTTGGAGCTTTCTTTGTAATTGCACACCTGCGCCTATGTAGTTGGAGAAGCTGTTTAAGCGTTTGAACGTGGTAAAGGGAGCTCCTTATGTCTATTCTGTCTGCCGTATCCACTTATAATCGGTGCCCGAAACTCTCATAGGAATTGGACTGACTTCTAGGGCTTCCGCTACCACTCACGCCTTTAATCTTTCTTTCCAGCATCCGCAAATGCTAAAGCGGCTTTCTCAACTGCAACCGAAACTTCGTCAATTGCACCCTTTCTTTTTAAAGAGAAGGAGGAAACCATTACTATTGGACTATGGTTTGCCAGATTGAGGTATGAAATTACTGTGGTCTCCCTTTCACAAGCCAACGGTTAATTCATCAAATGCCGATTCCTTTAGCCAGAAGGGTCGGAAAATGCCTTTGGTTGCTTTGTTCGTAAGTACATAAGCAAAGGCACTGGGACGGTAGTTTTGGGCCAACGAGTAGAGCTCCATCAAAGAATGTCTGGTTGTGAGCTTTTCGACTGTTGGTATGTTGGCCAAATCAAAGGACCAAGCTCGCTAAATAAAGCGGATACGTTGCCTACAAGCTCCATTTTGACATCTTTGACCGTAGTACCATTAGCGAGGTATCAAGTTCTACTTTGCTTTAATAAAAATGGCATTTGAGTACAACTTTGATTATGATGTAAGGCATTGGCAGGCATCCATTGAGACATGAGCTAGCTCCACATGCATTTGGAGAAGGAGCCCGAAAAACCAATGACAAGGCTGTGCAACAAGCATAGGAATTTAGTTACTATGGCTGCTACTTATGAAGCCTATACCACGTATCCCCTTGTCATGAAACTCCTCAAATACGCTTTGTTGTGCCCAAGTGGGTTATACTTTGGGTAAAGTTCTTCAGTCCAGGATAAAGCAAACTGCTTACTCAAAACAAAATGACTCATCAGTATCTTGCGGTTCGTATGAAAGACGCACATCGGCGGATTCCCTTTTCTGAAAGCAGGAGAAGATAGCCCCCATGAAGGTCCTACGATTTATCATCCTTTTACTATATATGGACAAGCCTGCACTCTCCTTTGGTTTTATGAGCTAAGTCGGCAGTAGGATAGGCTGCGCTCTCTCCACGGTATGCACAACGATCTAAGTCCAACTACATTTATATGATTTTTCTTCTTGCCCGTGTATTTAGATAGGGATTCTTTCTCATTTCATTATTCATATTTATAGGGTTAAGTAGGGTTGTCTGGCTCACAAGCAAGTAAAAAAGGAAAAGTAAAATACCAACCTTGTGCGCATAAAATAAATAGAATAGTTAGTTAAGGTATGCCCGTCCATATCAAGGACATGCTGTCCAAGTCAACGAAAGAGAAGGCATCTTTCAATGCACGGCAAAAAGCTTACGACTTAAGGAAGCGGTAGCAAGCATCACAACTCAAAATGTACGTCAACCTCGGTATTAATAGTAAGAGCATGTTCTTAGGATTCTAACCCCGGATTTGAGAGTTCACAACAATACAAGTGCACTCGCACAGCACTTCTATCCTATTAGTATTTAATTTATTTCAATATGTGATGCCATTTGTAACGAAACTTTTTAATAAAAGTGGATGCCTTCTCTCATTAGGACCCACAAGAGACCTGTACTCTGACTTCCGGAAAAAAATCCAATGTGAACTTTCGCTCGCGAACTCTTTTTTTAAAAAGATCGGCGTGTAAGGACTCGTCGTGGTTGGTATGTGATAGTTGAATGTATATAGAATACGATTCCTTTGCACCGCTTCGCTCGATATTCTTTCTACACTAGCGCTCAATATTCCTTTGACTGAGCGAGTCTAGTGCCAGAGCGAGCTGGATCTTGCACCCTGGATGCTGACTCCTCTAAGATCAGCCGCATACTGGGATTAATTCCTTTAACTGGGATTTGATCATCTCATTCCATGAGATTCATTTGCTGACCTGCTCCGTTTGACTGAGCATGCAGATTAAGAACGTAGCTTTTTCTTTTCAAAGAACAGAAACTTTACGAAAAAAAAGAGATTCAAATTAACGCTTCAGAACTTAGTGAAAAGGCAAGGTAAACCCCCCAACCCTACAGCGAGCCATCAGTTATAGAAAAAACTCTTATCTTTCACTTTTTTAATTTTGCCTTTTTCGATGTATCGAACCGCGCTTTCTTCCCTCCTTTGTTCTCTTATTTTCCGCTTGCAGCGGGCCCGTGAAAAGGTGGATTTCAATTATAATTATTATATATGTATATGATAATGATTCGACACACTATATCTGTCGTTTTTGGTACGATGATATGCTTGCATTTTTTGATTGTAAGTCGAGCTCTAAGACCCAGCCAACAAGCTTGGAAGTCCTTTCTTTCCCACTTACTTTATGCGTATTTGATGCCTATAAGCATATATAACTTCTCATGTAGGGCACTATCTCAAGCTTGCGTTCCACGACCGGAGGAAGATCCTTGAAACCATAGAATCGGTAATTTATGAAATCATTTGCCGTAAAGTAATGCTTTTATCATAGCTCCAATCCTACGGATACCAAAGAAGTTCGTTTGTTTCGTCCCTATACTTAAGATAGGTGAAATATAACCGGTTGTAGGGATCCCCGTCGGGGTATCAAGTCTTGGGATATAAGCTCGGTAAACAGACATTTCAAAGAACTTTCAGACCATCGCCATATAGGATCCTCCTCTTGAACAGCTGCTGTACCGAAAAAACCTTCCCTTTGTTCATCCCTTCTCTTCCTGTAAACCAAGGAAAGTAGACTAATTAACTTGCGCGTCCTATTTTGCTTCGCTTCCTCCCCCCTCGCTAAGGCTCTAGTTTTTTTATTAGTAAGGGAATTATCTTCTGTATCAGTAGGATCAGGGGCTCCCTATCGAAGGAAAAAAGACCCATTTATTGATATATGGCGATACTTCAATCTCCATCAACAGCTGCTTCTGGCTAAACAAACTTAGGTATTTGATGCCTTGCTCATTCTCAACCATCAGGGCTCGAAACGGGGCTCGCCGGGGCCATATATCCCTCGGGTTTGTCAAGCACAGTCCGATAGTAAAAAGGCTTTTTCCAATCTTTTTCGAGGTCTGCCCCAATCATTGCTATATTAAGGAATAAATCTCTGGAAAACTACCTTGTAGAAGTAGAATCTTACTCGACCGATAATCGAGGACCAACCCTTCGACTCTTTGCTTTTATGATAAAATGCGGATGATCATTTAAGTGATCATCATACCTTAATAATCAATGTAAAAAGGTAAAAAGTCTTCATAGTCTTCGTCTCTGGCTAAAGAAATCCCGAGAGCATACTCTGGCCTACCATTAGGTTGGTATTCATGCGCCTTGGGACAGTGCAAGGATTGCAAATTGAGAAAGGAGGCTCCTAAGCATAGGGTCGAGGTGGAATTCTGCTCGAACAACTGGTAAGCGCTTTCTTTAAATGCAGGTAAAAACTAGACAAAGTGAAGTCTTTTTGGTTAGTCAAGTGCTTTCCGGAAATTTCACAAAAAATTCCATAGGAAATTAAGCCCGGGCTTTTCCTGAGCTTTTGCTGCTAAGTTTGAAATATCTCTTCCTACCAATCCAAGTGAGGAGGATGCGAGTCGGCTTTTGCCGGTCGATAGATTCCTTTCTTAAGTCAGTCCCCCTGCGCCTATGTGTCATACTAGGATTTTGATTTTAACTGTTTTGCAAATAAGTTATTTTGAGCACACGTGCTGCGCCCCAATTCCACAACTTAGGCTGGGTTGAGGCAAAAGACATGCTTTAACCCCGCGTTCTGGAACCTTTTCTGCTTGTTCCACCATCTGTCTTCTCCGATCCGATGCTATTTTTCGAACTACCCCGGCGTCTTTGTCTCTTTCTTTTACAAAGTGGGTTCTTATTCGATCATACCTCGGCGAATGCCCCTATTCCAAACCAAAAGAATAGATGCTTTTTTGTTAATCAGGAAGGGGAAGAAATGCCAGTTTCCATTGAAAATGCAACTTACTCTAGGATAGATGCTTGTCTTACTATAGTATAGGGAGTGGAACGAAGACAGATTCTCATTCCTGCAAGGGGCAGCACTTAACTTACATTTGAAGCAGCAGCAGGATCTTCTAAAGGGTGCTGTTGATGACGATAGGTATTAGATACCCCCGTAATCTGACTCTTGTCATACCAAGGGATGAACCCTCCCCTGGTTTTGAACCGGCAATGTCCCATATACATTCGGAGGTAGGTCTTTCTCTATGACCACTTGACGATGACTTCTTTAAAGATTTAATTTTTTAATTAGATTATTATACTAAAAGAAAATTCCAAAAAGCAAGTTCGATATGAACGCTTAGCTGCCACAAGCAAGTTATCCCAGTGGAAACTTTTCTGACGACACCCCTCTCTCAAGTAAGATCACAAAGTCGGACTTCAAGCTCAGATGAATGGACTCCCGGAGAAGCTTAGACCGAGACAAGAGGGTTTTTCACCAGGACTATGGTATGACCACAAGCGGAAAGTCTTCATGAGATTTAACTATATACAATCCCATAGAATCGGTCAGCGAGTCAGGAGTTAAAAGAATTTTTTTACATTTTAGATGTCGGAAAATAGGGGAAAGGGACTTGAAAGGGTAAAGGCTCATGGGGGAAGACGATAGGTCCAAAGCAAAGAAGTAGAATCCCACGTACGATTATCAAGGTCGAGAAGTCGTCAATTATATCAAGGGCGTTTACGCCAATCTAGCTTCTGTAGAAGTAGCTCTGTCCTGGTCCATTGTTCCTAAGATCAGGAATCAAGTTAAGATTAATTTGTTGGCACCCGACTCATCATCAACCTCATTGTCTTCGACGTTATCCGGATCAGCCGTAGCACCGTCTACCACCTTTATTTAAAGATAACGAAACTGGGTCTCTTGGTCCTCTCCTGTCATTTTTCATAGTTAAAGGAGCCCCAACCGCAGCTCGATTACTGGATAATCCATCACTATCAAATCTTTCTTTTTCTTTGTGCAATGCAAAGACACTCGCTTAGGTTCGAAAGGAGAGTTCCCATTTAGCTCTTCTTTGGTTTTTTTTCTTGACCAATCGGAAGCGCCTTCTTATATTTTAGAAAGGGGTTCGATCCAATCATAGTGATAACCCAAACCAGCTGCCGAGATTCCCACTGACCGAGACAAGAGGATTTTTACTTTTCTTTTGGGTAGGTCAAAAGAGAGCTCACAATGGACTTGAACTAGAAGTCGATCTCGTGCCCTTTCATTTAAGGTACTCTCACTCTTGTGAAAAAGATCTAACCTCTGAAACGCCTCCCCCCTTTTTAGACAGCCTCTGGCTAGCTCGCATTCACTCTGATTGGTCTTCATCGCATAAGCTCAATTCTCTCTGAAAATACTAAATTATAGTTATCCGAAGAGACCAGACCTTAAAATGGGCTTAGGTGGAATTCTTCATTTACTAGATTCTATTATATAGCGCTTCGTAGATGTGTTCCCATAACCCCGTCTGCCCATCAACCAGGTTTGCCTCAACGCGAACTCCAACTGCCCCGACACGTCGAGCAGAAAATTCATTGCCAAAAGGAGACCTTCTCATACGGCTAGCATCATATTCAAAGACACTAGTGACCAGTTCACCGATCAATCATGGCAGGTTCGAAAGAGCAATCCCTTTCAGAAGATAACAAATGAAACAAAAGCCTTTGTCCGCGAATGTTTGCATTGAATGATTAAAAGGGTATTCTCACTACTTTATTAGTATTAAAAGAATACAGCATTGGGAGGTCAAGAAGTTTCCTAAGTCGTCATGATGAGAAGAAAATACGTGACCTCACTTCACTAAAAGAACAGGACTGCCGTGTTATGGCCGTCTTTTATTCATAGAAGACTCCCAGAATAGTAAAGGTAGAGCTAGGTCTCAAAAAAGCTTTGAAACCAATGACGAGAGATCAGAAGATCCTTCTAAGCCAAACGAGCGAGCACAAGGGCTGAAGTTACCCCCTCTGATCTAAAGCTCTTGCATTTCCTGTCCATAACTTTGGTATAAGTCTCGTGAAAGCAAGAGAGGAGGTTGTGAATCTACCAGTGTAAGAGTTGAAGCTCGTCCCTTTTGCCTTGAATCAGAACAAAAAAGAAATCTAATTAATATAGAAGAAAGCTACAAAGCTGATAACAGGGAAGCATCGGACGAGCTCAGATAGGAAGAAGTTTTCGTAAAAGAGCAGATTGTACCGCTTGCAGCAAATACAACGGAAAATCGCCCTTCTTTTGATCTTGAAACCATGTTCGGCCAAGGTACTTTGTCTATATTATATGGGGCGTCGAGCGGAGGTAGCGAGCCAAAGCCATACTTTACTATTTACTTTTTAATGGTCCTAGTGAGTCTTGCTTTTGATGCTCTTCCCAATACCCACCATTCCCTTTACATGGTGTCGAGTCTTCTATCGTATCCGTACCCTTTTCTATTAAAATTTAAAGTAAACCAAGCTATTTCACAATAGCTACTTACTTTACTAGTCGACTAGCTATCACTTTCCGCTTCTTATTCATCGGGACAAATGCTTCTTCTCTTGTGGCTTTTTCTTTTTCTTTTCCGGCTGGGATGTCTCCGGAAGAGTTGGTTGTTCTCATTTCCGGGTTAGACTGCCTGGTAGGCTGTTGACCCACTGCTACTGGTCCTGGCGATCGGGTTCCCCTTACTTATCTTATGATGTAAGGCGAGAGCTTGATTGAGATGCGCCCTTTCTGTGCTGCTTTCGATGCCAATTCTTTTAACGAGGCTTCCCCCGAGGAAGCTCCTTGAGAATAAGGATCATAACAAAGCTCTTAAAGAAGGAAGCCAAGGAGTAAGATTCCTGCTTGCTGCTCTTGTATATGTATATATAGGGCACGATTACATGATTAATATAGTAAGATCCCGTTGCTCCAGATCCTTCTCTTTTCCAAGATAAAGTAGTTGTTAATTTAGGCTATTCTTTCGTTTAAGGAAAGAAGAAGCTCTCTTTGACGTATCTACTTAAGCTGTTGCAGAGGTCTCCACTCCTGTTAACCGTTGACAAAAAATAGAAACGGCGGTCACTGGCTGGGGGGTTGTTTCACTTAGCTAGAACAGAAAGAATATAATATAGCGGAAGGAGCAAACGAAGAGGCTCACGTATAACTGAAATATCATAATGATCAGGTTGTGCTATACTATAAAGAAAGATTCTTATCATAAAATATAGGCCTCTAGTTGAACTTCTTTGTCTTGATTTCGGTTCTCGAGATGGAAGAGAAGTGGCTAAGATTGTTTAGATGGAGCGTGCCGAGCGTCGAGACTTCACTCGCTTGTAAACTCTGTTCTCTTTACTTTAGGTCTTAGCCTGAAATTTAATATTATAAGTTAGTAAGTTGTGCATAATCTGGAGAACTTGGCTTGCCCGGTCCTTCCCCTACTAATCATTAGTGATTTGGCCCCTTCGATTGATTTATTGTCCCAACCCAAATAGGACATACTTTTCCTTTATTATACCATTGTAGACATCTTCCATTGGTTGGGAGGAACTGGCTTATTTACCGCTTGTTTGAACGCGAGGAAACTTTAGCGGGCTTACCACAGTCACAGGGAATAAGTGCGTTGATGATCATATTAAGTAGTAATAGAACAGAAGACTGCTTTCCCCAGCCTATTTGATTTGATCCACCTAACGCTTTACTCTTATGTCTTTGTCTTGAAGGTAAGTCCAGGAGTAGACTTAGACAAAGTTGCGATAACTATTCTATTTTTATAGGGCTTTTTTCTATTCTGGTCTATCCATCATCAACTAATGGTAAAGTTGTTGCCTCTGAAATAGCTCGAATTAAATATCCCTCCGAAAAGAGTTTAATCGGCTAATGCTTCTTTTGTTTTGACTTTTACGCAATTTGAAGAAAGAAGAAAAGGAAGATCGCTCATCAGTCAATCTTCCAATACATTGATGAAAGCCTTCTAATTATAGAAGATTCTTATTGTAAAGAAGGATGACGTCGGTCACATGCTCTAGCATTTAGTTATCTGTTTCACAGTTTTTTGAGATCCACCAAGCAGCGGAAAAGCCTGACTTCAAGTGTAAAAACGGCCGAGCAACTGTACGCAATGCCGTTCCCCTTGATCCAGTTGCGGGAAAAGACCCCTATCTCGTTAGGATGTTCGCTCGAGATTCAACACGAAAACAAGGTCGGCATGAACGTCAACTAGCACTTTTTTATCTTTTTTTTTAGCCTGATGTGACAAGCTAGCTTTCCTCTCCTCTGTCTTTGGAAAAAAGGGGGGCCTCCTCTTTGATGATCGGGTACGGATGACCGGCCTTTGCTTTCCTTCGAAAACTTTACTTTAATTAAGTTCTTCGAGCTCTAAACTGATGAAGCTCGTCTCAGCCGAAGGTAGGCTTTCACCCACCCTTGACTTGATTTTAATATGCTTTGAAATAGACAGACCTTAACGCTCTTTGTTTTCAAGGAAAAAGCTGGATAAAGTAGTCCACGTCTCCAAAACTGGAGTTGATCGGGGAAAAGGGAGTCGAAGTCATGATCATCAGCATCGGCTTTGCTCGTAGCACGTGGAGCGCAGCCCTCTTCTGATTCTAAACTAGTATATTTATATATTTTTTTTTAGTTTCGACAGATTCCTCTACAGACATCTCAATTGATGCTAAATCATTAGTTGAAGCAAAATACTCCTTGGATTATGATGATATGGAAGCGTTTCGGGCCTTAAACCTTGACTTATTACTTTTTACTTTGAAAGCTTTTATTTATTTTGGAAATCTTCTCTTTCGTTCTTCTCTTCCGTGGAACCCAAAGCTATGCTTCAATATCCCCGACGGCAGCGACCCGCACCTACAGCCAAAAGTCAACCCCGAAATATAGCGGTGCCGCCGAGCGAGCCCGCACTACCTGCTTATAGGTCAAGACTAGCCATGTAAACAGACTCGTTGTTGGTTTAGAAGTGTAGACAGACAGCCTAGCATTAGGATTAGTGGTCCAGCCTATATATGATAACTATAAAAATTTGTTTTTGTTTTGACACGTTCATTCTTCATCAATCGGAAACCTACCTTTTTAAAATAAAAGTAAAAGAAGAAGAAGTATAAGTTAAAGATAGATTCCTAAGAATAAGAAATAGAATGCGTGGGTAGCAAGAGACGGGGTTTAGATTTGCATCAAATTAGAGAGCCTAAGCCTATTCAGTTCAGTTTAAACGGGGCTTCCTTGGATCTTATGAGATAGAAGGTCAAGCTCGACACTCCGCTGCCACATAGAGGAAAGGTTTCTGATAACATAACCTGTATTTTATGAAAAAAGAATTGCGACACGCACTTAGGTCAGTTGACCGCTGCACTATAGTATAGTTTTTATGATTGAAAGAGAAATCTAGTTATCCGTGCTCCAAGTAGCCTGTTAGGATTAGAAAAGGAGACGAAGTAGGAGAGGCTACTTACTTTATCAGATGTTTCTGACTTTTTAAGAAAGTGGCCTATTTAGTCTATTTCTGGTCTTAGTTTTAAAAGAAAGGGGGAATTAGGACTCCTAATACACCTACTCGTTTACGAGATCCGCTCGTTGACGACGAATACCACACTAGACAAAAGGGATTGTTTTTATTTTCCTTATTGCACCTTAGTATCTACTCCATTGCCAGTGCCAACAAAAGAAAACAGTTTCAATTGATGGGTAAACAAGGGTAGGTCCGAAGCTGTCATAGAAAAACCTTCTTTGCTTTGTGAACGCACACCCGAGCCGGATTATAAGACAAGGACAGGAGAGCTGCTTATCTTCCTTGTCAGCATTCATTTTAGGTTACAGGTACGAGAGTAAATCCCGGAACAAGCTAATTATAGGGTCGGATCAAAACTTATGCCAGACGAGTTAGAGAAGACTTTCACGACAACTGAGTAGCAAAGGCTTGCCTCAAGCTGCCCTTTTCCCTGCCCTCCATAAATTAACATGGGTAAGAGAAGAAAACAAAAGAAGAAAGTAAGTTGAGGAAAGAGGAGAATCTTCCGCGAAATAGTTCTTTCATACACAAGACAAGCTAAACCGTAAACTTATACCCCGGAAACCTTTCCCTTGCCATGCAATCGTGCTAAGATCCCCAAGTTAAGAGTCAAGGTAAGATGCCTTTCTTATCTTACAGCTTATTTCTTTCTTTTTCATTTAACTAATACTAACTAAATGTAAATGTTTTTAAGTTTAAGAGAAGAAGGGGGAGCTCTTAGAGGCAAATCCAAGTATTAAACCCACTACCTTCCGGCGAGTGACGTCGTTCGCCCCTTCAGATTCCATTAATTTCCTGATAGCAAGAGTTCGTCGATGGAGTTCGCTAAGGGTACCATGATGATAGTCGAGATGATGATCCGCTCTGCTCCGTAGCGTAGCTTTTCTCTTTCCTTGGACAATTGGTTCATTGGTAGCCGACCCTACCGATACCTTATACGAATATGAAGGGAAAGCTATTCATGAGAGAATCGCGCATAGTTCTGTTTGACCTAGATGTGAATGAACGAGTCCCACTCAACCAGAAGCATCTTTTTTCTTTCTTTGGTACTTATCTGGTTTTCTATATCTTTCTTTGTGTGAAGTCAGGGTGCGGTACAAGATCGACAGGAATGTATTGGTAAGGAAGCCCGGTCATTATCATACCACTCCCTTCTTGGTTTGTTCTACTTCGGTTAGAACTTGATCTACTACAATGCTCAATAAAAAAAAAAAAAAGAAGGGGGGCCGGTCTCTCAGCTTCATATTACGGGTCTGGTCTTTGCTTCGTCCGTATCCAATAAGAAGGATGATGATTCTCCGATTTAGCCGGGGGCTTCGAAGTGCCTTTGTTACTATACTGTAGTTGGTGCTGAACCTAGAACCTGAACAAGACTTTTTTCTTGTTGGTCTTAAGCCCTTCACTTTACCTTTACCTTTAGCTTTACCATGCGGATGATTCTGACCTGACTATTTAATTTAGCCCATTTTAATTTTAGGAAAACCATCATTCTCTTTATCTTCCTTCTGTTCGGGCTCAAAAGAGAGGAGCGATCCTTGTACATTACTTAACTTAGAGAAGTTGCATTAGTAAGAAAGGGCGTACTTATCAGACGCGGCAGACGATGCTCAATAAAAGAAAAGTATATGCAGCGATGAAGGAATTTTTGATGACGCATGAGGCGCAGGTGTGTCAATGAAGACGTGTTGGGTCCGTGCAAGCATCGCACGAAAGCAGGCTATTAATATAAAGGTCAGTTCATAGTCTAAGTCTAAAATCTCAACTCAAGATTCTACCGGGCTTACTATTACGTCGTGTCGCACGTGAGGCAGGATAAGGGCTTACCCACGCTATCGAGCTCGACCAACGCTATAGTCGCGTTTTGGTATGAGGCCTACTCAGTTTTAGTCGCATGTATTTTCAAGGAAGAGATGCGGCAGCGATTGGAGAGACAAAGCTACTGCCATCGGTCTCGGGGAATCAAGGAACGAAGGCGCTCGTTAGGCAAGAGCTTGCTTCGAAACCTACGTTCGATCGTCTAACTAGAAAAGGAAGAAGATTGAGGCTCCTCGCGGGGTGGTAGGGTGGTATCGAACCGCGCTTTCCTTGGTCAGCTTGGTCAGAAAGAAGGGAAGGGGGACGGAAGTCCGCTTGCAGTCGTGCGGATACGCCTAAAAAGAGGAATGCTTGCTTACTTCTCGGCCAATACCGTGGAATGTTCGGGCAAGTCTATCATATAAAAGAAAAGTGTAGGGTGTGAAAATAGCTTGCTTAGTAGGTTCATCGACGAAGTAATTCGTTGCGTTTTCTCAAATTTATTTTCAAATTATTTTTCTTTCCTTTGTTTTCTTTGTTACAATTTTATTATTATATTGTAGTTTAGCTTCGCCCAAACAAGGAAGGGAAAGTGGCACAACCTTACTATCAGATCGAAACGAACCATAATAATATGGAGGGCAATTCTGTTCTACTTTACCGAGTGAGCAAGAGAGCGGAGGTTACGAGGCCGTAGGAGAGTCCTTTCGAGCATAACCATCGAGGAGGGGAGAATGCCTAGCTTTAGATTATTTGATTGGAATCGCTCATAGAGGGGGACGACATCAATCAACAATCCAGTGAGGTGTGCTTGCAGCTTTCCAAAAGACATCTTGGTACGAAGAAAGTACTATTCATGGCTGGTTCGGAAGTTCTAACTCAATACCTAATCCTTTGTTTTCTTACCTACTCCTCCCTATAACTTTTATTTAATGGTAGGGTAGGTCAAGAGCTTAGCTTCAAAAGCTCAAAAGAGGGAGCTCTTCCACCTGCTTCAGATAGAGCAGAAAGACAAAATTATTAACTTATGCCTCTCTTGAACATTCCTATTCCAGTAGTAAGCACAAAGAAAACTAATGCTGCATCAGCGGGGATCTCAACAAAAGCCTTGGTATTACTCTTAGTATATTTATTATCTGATTAGTTTATAAGCCGTTTTTAAGAACAATAAGAAACTCAATATCATAGCTTCTTTGGGACGTTTATGCGAGTTCACGAGGAAAGGCCGCCTTACAGGAAGGTTAGACGGGACTACATTAATGGAAACTATATCCGTTTAGACTTAGCAGGCGCCCGGATCTTCGACTGGGGCTTATTCTCGATCGAGCAAGGGCTTCTATATCTGCATGTGATGCCGCAAGGGATGTATTACCTTATAGGTAGCTGCCAGTTACTCTGGAGTAGGTCTTTCCAAATTACGACGATATTTATTACAAAAATTAACAACTGAAAACAGGTACATCATAAACGGGGGCGGGAGCGCATCTATCAAAATGGAACATAAGTAGCTATTACTAAAAGACAAGACTAGTTTCAAAGTACTAAGTTGAAACGAAGTTAAGTGCAGTCGAAGACAGTACGTCAAGCGGGAATAACTTATAGTCAGGATCCACTAATACAGCTGGAGAGGGGAGTCCTTTGTTTACCGAGATTCTACATTTGAAAACAAGCTAGAACTTTGTCTTAAAAGAAGGGACCGGGTAAAGCCACTATTCCGATTGCTCGAGTCTTGTCTTCTTATACTTAGTAAAAGAATCCTTTTTATATTATAAGGTACTACCGTTGATGCTCTCTTAGCTTTTCTCACTTTAGACGCAATTCTGCCTTATCACTGCGACGGTGCTCAACAACTTGCCTGCCCAATCTCGTTGATCGAAGAGACCCTATAAATTACTTTTTAAGTTAAAAGGGAGTCTTATTCCAGAAGGGCCCCTATCTTCTAGCTTATAGAGAAATCCTATATGGAGTCGTCTCAGCGGAAGAAGAAGTCCTATCATCGGATAAAGCGAGTCCATACTAATACCTTTCTTACAGTGTAAGACTAAGAAACTTTAGGTGAAGGCGGAGTAAGAGTAGATACTGGTGAGGCTAGAGTTTCTTATAATAATAGTTCAAGAATCCACTAGTAATTATAAGTCGTTTGCAGTCAGTCCCTTGTTATAGGTCTCGTCTCGCCCTGTCCCATTTGTACTAAGAATTTGTCGTCAGTTAATCGCATGTTTTAATTCAAAAGCAAAAGAGAGGGCATTGGAAAGAAATCCTTATCTAGATAAGAGAATCGTCAACACACCTCTATATCCCCTGCCTTTCCTTAATATAATAAAGGATTCCGAGACTTCCTTCTGCCTGAGCTACGATCGGTAATCGGTATAAGATTGTGAGAACCTGTTTAAATGGAGGGTTGTAAATTCCCAGGGCGAGTCATTGTCGTATCGAGTTGAGCAAAACCAGTACATTTATTCTCCTATCGTCCCTCACCTTATTTGTTTTGCTTAAGCGAGTAGCTGTCGCTAACCCGCCTTTCATTCGCCTCTTGTCTATCTACTTATATGGGAGCTATTTCATAACCTATTTTCCACTTGCTTCAGCCAGGGGGTTCTTACCCTTTGTAAGTGATACGATAAACGACGGATCTTTCCGGGGGTATACCTTAGAAGTTGAGCTTGATCTCATACATAGAATCTTACTTGATCCTTAAGTAGCATTAAATTAGCTCACTCGTAACAACGCTCACCTTATGGTGGTGGGCGCCAAACTCCTTTTTATTCCCGCCTATCCTATGGTATATTTTAATTGGGGTCGGGATTACTCTTCTTCTTACTATATTCTATCTTTATATATATGAAAGAGGGCTTAACTCTACGTTTATGGCTTTATAAAATTAATTGGCAAAAGAGAGAATTGGGTCGTGGGTATAAGGAGTAGAAAGGGAAGAAAGAAATTTCTTAGGATCCAAGATGGTAAAATCAAACAACCAAATTCAAGCTGCTTTAGCGGATGCTGCCAATGAAAAAATTCTTGCCAATCCACCAGACATTGTTGATGCAGTATAGGAAATCTCAACTTCTAGTTCGCAACTTGTTCACAGATGGTTATTCACTTTCTCGATTTCTAGTCTTTGTCTTTTATACCCATATTTAGTCTGGATTCTTTAACTTTTTGGACGAAAAAGGGGGCAAGAGAGGCCTTAGGGGAATTCATTGCCAAAACAAAGGATTTTAATTGCAACTGCGATTTCTGAGTTCGTAGAGCATTCCTCTCTTTAAGCAGAATAAGGTAAAAGAGTTTGATAAGTGGGAAAATTTATAAAGACAAAGAAGCGATATGAGACGAATCTACTATTTAGAAATAATATTAAGTACTAGTGAAAAACGCAAGCTTATTTGACTTATCTTATTCTTATGTCTTATAAAAGTAAAGGCAGTCGGAACAACTAGCGAATAGGAGCGGCGGCTAGTACTAAGAAAGCCCCAAATGCGGCTTGAGAGCGACCATTAGGTAGTAGAAAGAGAGCATTCTCTGATTAAGGGACTTTGTATTGTTAAAATTTTAATGTGAGCCTCCCCTTACTTCGATTGTAGGATGGGTGGAAACTCCCGTAAAATAAACTACTATGTCTGAAGCGGGTGGGGATGCTCGATTGTTGAAGGATCTTTACACGAAATCCACTATTTGGCTTTGGAACCTCGCCCATATTATATAAAGATTATAAAGACGAAAGGTGATTCATCCCACGCTTAATTAGAGCTTCCGCCCGAGAACCCTTCCGCAACCACCACAAATATACCCTCTGTCACCGGCCTACCACTCGTCTACCCTATTTTAGGATCTTACGCAAGAACTAAGTCCGAACAAGCTCCCTTTATGTTACGTATCGTTTCTGACACTAATAGATTATGGTTTCCGATTCCATTTTTTTTATGCAAAAACATGAATATTTCCCCAGGAATTAGGATACAAAGCAGTTATTTTAGGGTTTTGGAACTGGTCAAATTAGGCCTTAAAAAGAGGTGCAAATATCTCATGTAATAATTTGAGTTTTTTGATTCCACAACTAGTAATCTTCCCTAAAAGTATTCAAGTGTAAGTCAAAGCTAAACTGGGTAAAGCGGTAGTTTGTGTTTACACAAGGGAATGCCATATAAGGAAAATTAATGTACCACAAGCTCCTAAGTCTCCACCCACAGAAAAGGAAAGGCCTCGCTCGCTACTTACTAAAAGAAGAAAGATCGTTCATGAGTCGGGAGCAACGCTTTATGCAAAAGAATAACTTACCCAAGCATATGTCCATGGAGTTGAAGTTCAATCTCTTTATGTCTATGATTGAGGTAACCTCTAGTTACAACGAATCCATCCTATCCACGTTCTTGTTTTCCCCTAAATTCCCTGCTTCTCTTTCTTATGCTCTAGAATTAGTATTCACTAGCGACATTTACGTATAAGCTTTACCCGTCTTTCTTCCTATGGAGCAGTTGTACCAGCAGCTTTCTCTTACTATGGGACTGAGGCAGGAGTCCCCCGAAAAGGAGGGGCAATGGGAGATCTATCTCCTCTTTATGAACCCACTATATTATGGAGCTTTTTCCAAGAAAATCTACTAAGAATTAGAGTAACTAGTTCAATCCTTTAGTATTATATAGTAGAATAGCATAAAGAGTGTAAGACATGCCGCGAGTGGAACATGCCCAAGGATTTGTAGCTGGAGAAGAAACCTTCTCTGTAGTGGTACCTTTTATGCTCTAAGTGGGCCTCTTCCCCTTCCCTTATTAAAATGTATTGCTCTAACTCTTTCTTAGGCTTATTACTTACTTTTTCTTTCATCTTTAGATGTATGTAATAGGACCTCGGTGTTGCAACCCTTTATATAAGTCTTTCTATCTACTTCTTCATAGTAACTAACTCTCTCTTGCTCTTGGAACTGTAGATATGGAGCCGGCAGCTACCTTGCATTTGTTTAAAAGGGGAATCCTTTAGTCTTAGTTAGCATGGCTTGAAAACAAGATTTACTCAGTATGTATAATCAAACTTGGACTAAGAAAGTTCTATCTTTTTCTTCTTTCTATACTAGGGCAGTTCGGGAAGCACCTGTTGATAGGGCAACTACTTCTTATAGTCTTTGTCTTCGTACTGGTAGTTTTTATATCTTCTTATTATAAGTCAAGCGGGAATAAGCTATATTCTGATAAAGACGTTATACTGAGGCAAGTATAGAAGCATCCGATGTAACCGTTACCACTCTTTGATGTATCTTAAGCCGCCCTTTGAGCAGGAGCTTCCTAGAGAACTCTAACTTGAGTTGGAACTAGAGAGAAGGGCCTAAATATAAGAAATTAAATATAAAATATAGAGGAGTCAACTACTTTCTTGGTGAACACTTTCTTTGTTTATATGTATCTTATGCTCTTCTTCCCTTACCTTTTTTGCATGAATGGATTAATGGAATGTCATCTCTTGTTTTCTAACTCTACTAGTAGAAGTGTGTTACAACCTTATATTATAGTCGAAGAAGGACCTGAACAACTATCTACTACGGAAGTTTTAGAATCAACTGATTAGAGAAGGAGCTTATGCGGGAGAGCTCTCGCTAATCAGTTGATCTAGCCCACACTTCTGATCCTGCTGCTGGTATATTTCTTTGTTGAATACCCCCTTGTTATAAGTATGGTTGCTTAGCTCGCTTCTTAATTATATAGTATAATAGGTTCTGTGTATGTCTGCTAGAGCTTTCTTACACGAGATGCTTTCTTTTATCGAAAAGCAGGGGTTTGTTCAGCTGGTACAATCTTAGAGTAGCCGTGTCATTATGCCCTAAATGTAGTAGTAGTTTAAGAATCCTTTAACTAAGAAGAAGGAAGTGCTTAAGCAATACTAATATAATTAGATACTTCACCCGTTCCAGAAAAAGCAAAGCTTTATGTAAAGTACGAACTTACCCGAGCAGGATATGCTAAAGCAGTAGTTCCAATGAACTAATGAGCCTCCTATTTTCAAGCCTTCCCTTTCAAAGGCACAGCGGGCAAGCAAATACGAGGGGGTTTGGTGGATGAGTTTTATTTAAGAGAGTTACTCATCTATATTATATACGTTATTTATTCATACTAATTGGCACAAAGACGTTGCTTGCACAAGCTAAACAAAGGGTCTCTTTTCGAATGTCCGGCCATTTTACCCAATGGACGACGAAAAATAAAATATAAATTCCATCTCCGTTTCACTTTCCTCTTTACTTTCAATTGAAGTCTTCTTATTAGAAGACGTTAGGCCCTGTTCTACTCTCGTTTATGGTGTGGTGATGGCTGGCTCGACCCTTCTATCCTCTCAATTTTCTTTGTCTTGGGATCTTCTGCTGCAGATGAAAGCTTTGCTTGATTACTAAGTAAGAATGATTGTCACTTCTTGAATTGTCAAATGTCTATCTAAGTTGGATGCATAGCCTTATTCTTTCCATTGGAGTAGACTGCCATCTCATAGCTTTGCTAGCTTTTTATACTTGTTGTGATGCTCTATCTTCAACTGCACTTGACCTTCTTGTTTGCCACCCAGGCGCCCCCCCCTATAAGTTAGACTGCTATCTCACTTCTCCGCTGCCTTAAGTCTCGACCCGGTCTTTAGCCACTTAATCCTCTTGAGATGCTAGGTTTTGGTTCTAAATTTCCGGAGCAGTTGGAACGAGAAGTTCTCTACTAAAGTATTATATTCTCTTATTATAATGAAGCGAGTGCAATGCACGAAAGGAACTAGTTAGTACAGTGTACAAGAGCAGTCCCGTAGCGCCCTCTTTTTATGTAATACTTGTAGAAGAATCGGAATATATGTAGTGCGAAAGATCTTATATAAAGATGTTAGATTCTCGAGTTGGCAGATAAGCAGCTAGTAGGCTCTTAGTAGAGAAATGCTTCATTCAAATCTTTTTTATACCTGCCCTATGCTTTAAAGAGGTACAGCCGCAGTGCCAGATCCAAGCAATTAGACACCGGTTTTGTATTGATGAGACGAGTTAGACTCCAACATATTCATACTTTATATATAATAAAGGGAGCCAGCCTATGTAAGAGTATGCACTAAACCAACGCCTCATATATAATCAACTATAAAAGAAGACCCGATTCAGAGTACAGTAAGACGAAGCTGCTTTTCTACTACTAAAGTCAGAACGGTAAGAAGAATAAGAATCAATACAGGTAGAAGCATCCACTTATCCATACTTCTTTTTATTAAATATACACATCTTAAGCGGAATACTAAAGCAGAAAGTGCATCGTATTAGGAAGAAATTGAGAGAAAAGTCACGGGGATATCCTGGCGCGATATCGCGGCAAATTGCCCGGGGATCAATCCAGCATTAGTCTATACTCTAAAGCTCAAGAGCGCCTTTCATTTCAAAGAATGGTTTAAACTAGTGCCTCACGTCCTATTTTCTAAGGGGACTTCACTGCCGTTAGCATACGCTTTCTTGATCTTGATTGAAGAAGTTCTCCTTCGACGGAGCACTTTCCCATTTGACAGAATCCTTGTTTGCAACCGCCTTAATTTCGCAATCATGCTTTTTTTCCATTAGTGAATCTCAATGCTAAAACGTTCAGTTGCTTCAAACTGCTTAAATGAGGGGCTTTGGATCATTCGGGTCAACCTCTTTGGTTTGGCTTGTTGAAAGGGCTATCCGAAAGTGGGTACTAATGTAATTCTCCCTCGCCTGTTAGTAAAGGGCAGCTGCCTATCTACTCTTACTCATGAGCTAAACCTACGCAGACGCCATTTACTATTAATGAAAACGAGAGGACAAGGCCTGTTGAGGGGGGCATACCCTTGATAAAAGAAAGAGGAGGCTTTTCTCCTATAAAAATTGATTGTTACATTCTTTGTACTGAACTCTTTGGGAAATTCCGTAGCCCTAAGAGACAGAGAGCCTTGGAAGGGCGCGGCTTGGGATATTCAAAAGCAACCTTAATAAGTTGGCAACAAAATGCCTAAAATAATAAAAAAAGAAACGAGTAAACCAAAAACCAAATCACAGCCAATTTCGACAATTTGTGTCAAAAACACGACAAAGAAAGAAATTTTTCAAGAATAAAGGCCAATCCTGAAGGGAAAAGCCATTCTTCCCAAAGCGGTAAAATCGGACACAACGACCTTTTAGGGCGGAATGGTCGAAAAGTTCAAAAAAAAAATACTCCCAACAAATGTAGTTAATTCCTTCGCTGCCATATAAGTGAGAATATCTAACAAGCTATAAGCTGCTTCTCTTCCACTCGCTACTTCGTCGGTATAGACAGCATCTTAATCGCCCGAGCCTTATACATTTCTTTGCTTTTCTCGAGCAAACTGTCTCAGAAACAAGCACTGAGAACTAAGACAAGTATAGAACTGGTATGAAGTTATCTCCTACTCTATCTACTCTAATAAGAGGCCTCATTTACCACTAGAAGAAGCTGCCCTTGATCCTACTGAACTTGTCTAACAACTAACTACGTCAACGCATGCAGCCACTTAGACTCAGGAAAATGCCTATTGTATAAGAGAAGCTCTCTAGTAATGTATCATCCGAAACACCATCTACTGCGGCTAAGAACGAATCTTTTGGCAAGAATCATCTAGCAGAATCGGAGAAATATGCAGCTTTTGTAGAACCATCAGATGCGGATACAGAGGCCCTGTTGTCTTTACTGTAGTTTAGTAAGGAAGCGGCGTTGTTAGTGAAGCTTGCTCAGTCTCAGCGAAAGCGCCTCCAATCCACACAAAAAAGAGCATATATAAGATAGAAAGCAAGTAGTCTCAACTAAGTCAGCGAGTGAAAGATCTCTAGTGGGCATTTGCAGATAGTATAAGGACTTTTTCACTGCTATAGAAGATGAATAGCTTAAAGCTTCTGTCGTCTGTCATAATGATAGGAATGCAAGGCTTGAGCAATCGGAATAAGAATGCAACGTGGAAAGCATTTTCAGCAGGATCACGAAGACTATCTAAGGCAAGCATTAAAACGAGCAAGAGAAGAAAGATTCGCCCTACCACAGCGTCCTTAATCGGAATACTAGAATGTTATTGGGATGTCTAATCTTCAAATGTCTTATAACAAGAGCTCTTTTCCAATACATAAGTAAACTTCTATAGTATAGTCTTTTCTTAGGTAATTGTTCTAGAGACTGCTATTTGAGGCCGGTTTAAAGATGCTATCAAATAATGTAATTAATATCGGTATATAAAGATATAAGTTTTTCATGCCTTGAATTAAGAGCTCACTTACTAAGGAAGCAGCCTAAGAGGTAGTAAAAGAGCAATGCCACAGGTAATACAGAGGGATGGGCAGCTACTAGAAAAAGGGAACTATCACACTATTGCCGCTAACCTTGCCTGCTTCTTTTGTTCACCCACTATCAGATATCTAAATATGGGATGCCCTTTTTGATGCGAGAAAAGTATAAGAATATCAGAGTCGAAGATAGACTTCCTCTAGTAACTCATTGGCGGAAGAGAGTTCTATTGTAATTGACTAAACAGATCGATCATTGGACTTCTTGTTCGATAAGACTAGTATAAGAAAGATAGACCGATCTCCACGAAAGTCTGGCTTCAATCTGCGGCTTTAGAAGACTGGTTGACTTTAAAAGTTTTTTTAGTATATGGCGGGATTTTCGTTCCTTTCCACGAGAAATAGAATAAAGCGAATATCAATCAAAGCGGAACTTAGAAGGATTTGCTGTGGATACTCCTATTCCATTAGAGAGAATCTTGCCTTTTATTGTTTGTATGTAAAGCCAAAAGCAAATTCTTTCCTATTAGATTAATTCAGAAAACAAGGACCTTTTTCCAACTTATAAATGAAGAGAAATAGGGTTTCTCTTTTATAGTAGTTTCACTCGGGAGGAAGCATTTCATATAAAGGATAGATACAAGCTTTCAGTTAATTAGTGTGCGGACCCTGCCGCAGTATGCTACTAGGAAATTTATTTAGCCTTAGTAAAGGAGCCAGTTGTCCTATATTGTATTAATATAGTCTTCCAGTTTTAATGAGAGCTCCCGTCGACATATATACTTAATGAGACGAGTTAAGTAAGAACTTTAGAATAAGCTATAGTACTAATAAGGCGAAGAATCCTCGGTAGACAGGTTGTTAGTGTGGGCTTGTCAGAATATTCTCCGTTATAGGATAGCTTCTGTTCCTCTTTCACGGGAAAGATCCTCTCTGCTAGAACCTGACTAGTTGCTCATGTGATTCTATTACAGCCCTACTAGCATTTCCTGAATGAGCTTGTCGGTAACTGAGCTTCTAATCGTTTAATTCCCAAGCTGCACCAGAAGACGGGATTGGCTTCCTTGCTTCTTATAGTCTTTTATCCTGCTAGTCATATTTATATACATGTAATGGAAAGCTCTTTGCAGTTGATTGGTGAGAGCACCTTTATCTGGTTCTTAGTGAAGGAAGGAAGCTACTTTAAAATGGGTTTTCTTGGGGTAGCACCTCTTATAAAGAGAACAAGGCTTCACCAGCATGAGTGTAAGGACTGGGCTTCCTATATAGTGTTACGGAAAACTATTCGTTATATTGTACTGTTTTTGCGGGGGTTCACTCAAATGATAATTAATAGTCGAAGAGGTTATAACATAACCGTTTTTCCAGGGATGCAGGGAAGCAGGTATGTTGTGTTGCTAGGAAGCCTACTCTTATATGCTTTGCAATGGAATTAGAGAAAGGTACTAGCTTGAGGTTGACTACTTAAATTAGCTAGAGAGAGAAATATGATAAGTAAGAGAGTCCCATTGAATGATTACATACAAAGATTCAAGGGGATTGTGATTGCATGCGAAGCTCCCCCTTACGATAAATGAGTGAAAAGTACAACTCAAGCCTTACATTCTAAACAACGAACCGCCCTACACAGTAGCGCTAGTTGTAGTTGTTCCAGTAGTGGGTCCCGAGGAAGAAGCCCCTAGTTTCGAGCTTTTCTAATTTAGAGGGTGTCATCACGAATTTGCTTCCACTTAATTTTAGAAGGCATCAGCCAGTAAGAAAGCAGTAGGTTTCAACGCAGCAAATAGATAAGAAGCTACTCTAGGAAAATAAACCCAATTAAAGGCCACGCTTGGATGCTAATCCTGTCTACCTGACAAACTTCCTATCCATCTATGATTATGATAAGGTTGCAGACCCTTTCCCTTCGTAGTATGTTCTATATGGCACACCCGCCCCTAACGTTTATAGGAACCTCTCTTACTGTGAATACATTAGTCTATCTCTCCCTCTATCGGAAAAAAGAAGTCGGCGGCTACACTTAATCACAGACGAAGCAGCCATGCAGCATATATATCAGCATTGTAGTTGTAAACCTTCTTTAATACATCTTAGAACGTAAGACCGGGGGTAGAGCCAACTTCTCCTCTTGTTATACTTTCTTAAATTTTAAAGCTATTTTTCAGCGCTAATCTATCTGAGTTCGGCTGTGAAGTTAACGCAAGTCGAAGACATAAAGAAGGATGCCTTTGGCCGAAGGCTAAAAATTATACTAAGTCGTGTCCAAATCTATCTATTTCTTTTCTTATACAACTTAACCCGTAGAAAGCATCTAATAAAAAGGTTGCCTAAATCCCATCCCATAATACAATGGTAAACCAGATCACAAGGAAGATAAGCCCGGTTCAGTCCGATCTACGCGCTATACTGTCCGGCGCGAAGAGTAGCTTTCTAATTTTAGTGTAGTTTCTTTCTCATTCATTCCTATATTATAGTTTGTGGGACTTGTCTATTGGGTAAGAGCGAGGCACACCCCGTTAAAGAAAGTTAGGTTCAACCCTCGTACTCCTATTCGAGTAGAAGCATTACAAAAGAAAGAAGTAGGAAGCTACTCCCATGAGGCAGAGACTCCTCCTGTTATGACTGTTGGAGATTAAGCGTTAGACTGGTAGTTTACTCCCCTATCCGCCGATATTTTTTCATCACTTGCAACAGTGGGTTTGGTTTGTATTAGAACTTTAGAAAGAGGCTTTCTCAAGACATGCTTTTGCCGCCCTGAACGAGTACACGGTATTAGCTTTAATGGCTCTCCCCTTACTTAGTCTTAGTTGTTGAATTGTTGGGAGTTTATTCAAAGTCAAGAGACATCCATAACAGGAAATAGACACGTACTTCTTTCTATTGTTACGTCTTTTTCTAACGTGCCTTTTTCTTTATATATAATAAGGAGAAATCCTAAGATAAGGATAAGCTTTTCTTCCTATGGTCTTCATGAAGTTTTCTTTATTGTCATTGTGAGAGATTGTTCGGGACAGGATTGTGCTTTGGAAAGACTTCTTATTCGTGAGAAAGAGACGTTCTTATTAAAGAATCTTAGAGAAAGGAATAAGCCGCATTAAGTAGTTGATGCTTAGTAGCTTGGGGCATTGAGAATGCTATAATAGGGATCTGTCATTGCACGTTTTTGTGCTTTATACTTGCCTTTCTATCGTATGGCAGAGTGAAGCCCGCCTATGATGATTAGGACTAGTAAGGTTCTCATCTTAGGAGTTTTTGTTTGTGGATTCGACCCACTTAGTTTGACTTTCTTATATTAAGAGAAGGATGCCAATATGCACTAAGGAAGTAAAGGAGTACACTACTTTGTGGGAAGATTAATCAAGAAAATAAAACGTAAAACTTTGTAAAAAATTACGCGAGTAATAGACGTTCTCTTTTCTAAGCTGCTGCACTAGCATGAGATGAGTTCACTTGCTTTCCCCAATAGCAAAGACAAAGATGAGGTACAGTATCTCGACTATAATAAAGAGAGCTTTCCGCAGAATTAAGCACTTTTTCGAGCGGCATCTGTATGCCAGAGGGAATCAACGTCAAAGGCTAGCTATTGACGGTGTATATGTGGGTAGTACCCGTATTCTATAAGAATTTATAAGAAAGGCACGTCTTAGATCTTTTATTTCGACAGGATGCATTAGGCTAGCCGTCAAGAGTCCCTTATGATAGGATGGATCGATAAAGCGCATAACTATACCTCTGTCTTGGATGTAAGAGTCTCTCAGTAAATAGAGGACAACAAACCAACTTCTAAATCTAATGTACACTTGTAATCGAATAGGTCATCAAGGGTCCTTTTATCATGATGTTTAGGAAAAAGCTAGTATGGTTATAGTGCACCAGTGATTTGAGCGCTTAGCCCCTCTTTATAGTTTCTAAGCCCGTCCTCCGATCATCTTGAAAGTTATCCCCGGATTGAGGTGTAATCTTCCTCAAAAATAAGATAGGAAATTCATATAATACTATTTACGACATTACTTGTCCACTTTTAAACCATATGAATGGCTCTAATTGCTCTATTTGCTTCTTAATTATTTAAATGTCTTTTTAAGGGTCTACTTAGAATTCTCTCTCATGCGGGAGTCAAGATAGAGGTAAGCGCATAGACCCAGAAAAGAGAAAGCGGCTTCCCAATCAAGGGGATCTTTTTAGGCTCCAAACTAATGTTCATAGTGAAAGATCCTCTATCTTATGAAATACGAGGGTATGAAATAGTGGGGCGAGTGAAACGTGTGTAACGAGATGGCTTTTAGAGTAGTAGGGCATTTATATTGTTTGCATGCAAGAAAGGTAAAGCTTCCCTTATTTATTATTTAGAACGCACCTACGTTTTAACTGCTTTTGCTTTATACAAGGACACCTGCTGCACCTATTCCTTATGCTTGTCAGCTAACTAAGAGGTTTCTCCCTCCCAAAATTGAAAAAAGCTTTTGAAAAAACATCCTCTCATCTAATCCTATCCTACTCTATTAATATATTATAATAATAGTAAGCGGGAACAGACTAATCAACCTGCTTATAGCCTTACACTGCCATTGCAGATAGATCCTTTCCACCAGTATACGGAAAAAGTCAGTCTTTCTTGTCGACTAGAGAAAGCCGATACGAGTATGTTGCCAATGTAAAGAGACAGTTACCTAGAAAGCTCCCGTGGAAATAGACCCGGCAGAAGCAGGAATCCTCTTTGACATGAACGAGCTTCCGTTCAAAAGCATTCTTAGAAAATAAGAAAGTAGCCGGCTTACGCATAAGTGTAAGTGACTGGCTTCTTGTAGTGTAGGAATAACAAGGGATTGTATTCGAGTTAGAATTCGCCCTACCTATATTAGGTTATCAAGTCTTCCTAGGTTCTTGATTCCAACGCTAGAATTGTCTTAGTTAGCCTTGGTCAGTGGTGCTTGCTTAAGTTCCTTTCCTCTTGAGATCGATCCCGCATATAGCTTTAACTCCCTGTGCAGCAGTTCTGGAGAAAGAAGTGGTTGACTTCTGTTTTTTTCATTACTAGCAGGGGATTCCTTATTAGAATTCATCAAGAAATTGCGTCAGAAAGGAAGTCCTGCTTTTACCTATCGGTTGACCCGAAACTCCCGGCAAAGAGGCGCCGCTCTAATGAGTTTACTTTTTTAAAGTTGCAACTTTGTCTACCTTTTTCCAGTGCTTGGTAGCTATCCGAATCACTTGATCATTATATTCTTCTAGTCGACCCTTTAAGTAACTTCTTCCTAGTAGAGTCTTTCAGTCCTATCATTAGGAGAAAGCTTCTTGGGTAAGACTTCTCTTGTGGCAGAAGCCGTGGATTCACTGTCTGTAGCTTATTGGGATGAGAGTCTTTATCTTAGTGTCCGTTTTGGTCTGTTTTATAATTAATCTTTACTGTGCTTTTATATTAACGTTTTACTTGATTTGAATAGGCCGGTCCGGGCACACACAGCATGGGCTATGATATTATAATAAACTTCCCTTCTAACTTGAAAAGATCTAATAGCACGTAAGCAAGAGGGTCCTCAGAAAATTACCTAAGAAGATAGGGATTAAGAATTACATAACTTAAGTAAGGTTATATGTCGTTACAACCTGAGAAAGGCTTTGTCACGCTTCCGACTTAGTTACAACTTTAGCCTGGTCTCATCCCTACTAACTAGTAATAGGAATTACGTATCTTTTGTCCCGTTTTTCGAAAATACATAATAGATAGAGAAATCCAGTCTTCCTTCTATAATTAATCTCAGCCGCGGCTTTAAACTTCACAAGTAAGATTGGAGAGATAGAGCGCGGCACCCTTTACGTGAGGCTTGATGGGCGAAAAAGAAAGAAAGCGAACAAGGGATCTTGGATTTCACGTCATAGCTTCCTTATATTTGCGAACTAAGCATATTCAAATAAAATAAATACGCAAGTAATAGTGCTTCCCCCTTGAGAAAGACAATCCTTCCCTTAACCGTGCAAAACAGGATGAACAAAGGAGCGTGCGCCTAGGGGAGAACGAATTTCTCATAGGAGTAGACCGGTTCCAAGCGGATTAGTAGAGTTGATGGACCAAGCTTTATGCATCATTAGAAAGATGCCTTCCCCCGAATCCTTTTATTGAGACTCTACAAGACTTTAGTCTAATACATACAGCGTAAACGTCAGCATTTGACTTTCCTATGCGTGAAAAGCTATTTACAACTGCCTTCTAAGGTGTTTACACATGAGCACTTTTTAGAGTGGCAAAAGGAGCTCTTTTCTTTGAACAATTGATCACGAACCTAGCCCCAAGGTACCGCGCCGCCGTCATGCCAGATAAAGCAGATACAATCATCAAAGAAAGAAAAAGGAATGTTCCTGGTCAAGCAGAAGCTTTACCAGAAGCTTAAGCCGACGCTGGAGCTGATGTTGATGATCGAAGGGGACCGACCATCTCTAGGTAGGCCGGGAATAGCCGGGAATCTACACCCTTCCTTGGACAGCCGATACCTTAGATATATGTTAAGATCCGGGAAAACAGCGCATTTTCCAGGGGTTTCCAATTTAAAAAAGGATGCCCCAACGCGGTAAATTTTGACACAAATTGTCCAAAAGGAAATCATTCTGGATTCTGTAAAATACAGGAAGAGCTTCGGTGAGAGCAAAACAGAAAGAAAGACTCACAGTTTGCCCTGGTGTCATTGTAGCAGGCAGCCTCTTATAAAAAAGGGAAGCAGCAATAGGAAAGATACAAGCTCTTGATCGGGGAGTCCCGGGCGAAGACGGCGCCCTAGTAGTCGTCCAACGACAGGCATATTCTTTAATTAATTATAAGTTTATGGATAAGAGTCTATTCTTTGTGTGACTCCCTAGCGGATGCCTTTAATAGCTTTACAGTACTTTCCCCAGTTGTACTAGCTTACTTGAGACTTGCATGTATGCGCCTGCCTTACTCCAGCCACTTCTTACTTTATTCATATGAAAATCTCTCTTATTTATATAGGAGTGGGTGTGCCCTGGTTAAAAGCGCTTTGTCCTAAATTCTATTTTCCCCTTTGGCTGCCTTTGTATATGTTGTGAATTGTTTAGGGAGTCCCTGCTAGTGCTAGAAAAAAGAGTATATCACCTAGCGTCCAATAACGCCGTTTACATTGTATCTGCGGCAGCCTATGGGGTTGCTGGAGAAGAAGCTTTCCCTTATTTAATGAAATGCCAGCCCTTGTTAATTATTCATGGAACGAGCAGAAGACTTGTATCGAATAGGCAGAGTCCTTAGATTACCCATATGTATGTAGGGGCGCATGCATAGGCTATGTAGAGTGTATAAAGTCAAGTGAATCTCCGTCCTTAATCGGGAACCTGTAGATTTTTTTATTTATAAGTGAACCAGAGCATCCAGTCCTAAAGAGTAATGCGCAATCGGAGAATACAAGTTAAATGGCAAAAGGCTAGGTTAGAGTTAGTGGCTGTCTTTCTTTTTAAGTTATCGACAATAAGAATATTTAAAGGTAGAAGATTGTTGACGAAGAGAGTTCAACTGTAATGGTTTATTGAGCTCTTTCTCTAGATGTGGCTTTAGTAGCCGTAAATGGGACCGTTAGTCCTCCCCTTATTATTTTCCAATCTATTTTAATAGATCATTCAATGTATACATCTTATGTTTTTGTGTCTGCTGGATGATCTCTTGCCGCAGAGCGCTATGTATGCACTATTTATGCTTTGTCTTTAATCTGTCTCACATAGATATGTTTGAAAACGCCCTTTAATACGATTATCAATAACCATTTCGAGATAGAAGACTACTTACTCTTTAAAATGGCTACTTCTTCAAAGAAAGAAGGATAAATAAATTCCACATATAGAACGACCCGCGAAGTGAAACGAGTCAAGGTAGTGGTCTTGCTATCCATCAGCCAAAAAAGAAAGAAGTTCACATGAGTTCAAGCAAGTGGAAGATATGTAGCAATTAAGATGTTAAAGACGAAGCGGCGAATCAAACGAATTAAAAAGAGCTCATATGGCACGTGCTGCTCTTCTACCTCTCGTATCCTCTCTATTTCCATGGGTCTACCTTCGCGTGTAGACTTCTTTTACCTTGGGCATGCCCCTGCTTGTGCAAACGAAAGGGGTTTCTTCTTTGCCTCTTGTTGCAATTAATCCCCATCTTCCGTAAGTTAGGAAATCTAGTTCGTTTGGTTAGAAAAAAGTTCACTTCCTATCTTATGCTAATAGTTGTCAAATTAGCAGAAATCGCATTATGTTGAAAAAGAGCGGGTTTCATTGAAACATGACATCTGATTTGGCCAGCTATTTAACCAGAAAGTACGGACAGGAGAACAGCAAAGATCCGAGGAAAAAGCCGAAGATGAGGTACCTGACGTGGTAGTTGAGGTGACATATCATAGCCGCAGTTGATGATGGAGATGGAGAAAAAGGAACCTCCTCTAAGAAGATATTCACTTGTCTCAAACCACACTCTTTCTTGTTGTAAATAGTTCCAGCTTTATAAAGAAGGAGCTTCGCGCCTTTAACTTAAGGATTGGGCTTGACCTAGCTTAGCCATATGAAAAGCAAAAGCGCCCCCCTAAGAATAGGGCTGCTACTTTGGGTTCGCTCGTTCGGTGGAATCATATCTAGGAATTGTGAGCCGATCCATCAGCTAATACGCGGGAGTGCCCGAAAGGATGCCTTTCTAAGGAAAGGTAAGAAACAATAGAAATGCCCAGGGAATTTAACAAAGGGCCTGCTCCCTAACATCTACTTGCCAACAAACTTACTTACCTGCAAGCGCTCACGAAAGAAAGAAACACGCGCATCCGCGGAAGGAGAATTAAGAATTGGTGAAAGGCTCTTCGTTTTCCGCTTTCGAAAGGGAACCGAGAACGAGTTGTATTGCACCTTAGTTTTACTAGGAATAAGGCCCTTTGGGGACTCGGCTCTTAAGTAAGGAGTGAAACCCCATCTCGTTATCTAGCCCGCTGATAATATTGACATGAAATCGAGGTAGAAAGAAGGGGCGTGGTTCGTCTTTTGTTAAGGATCCTGCAAAGGCTTCGTCCGGAAGAGCTTCCATTTCGTCAGATGCCCCACCATAGAATCTGGCCGGAAGAGCTTTTCCGTTAGGCTACCCTCATTCCAAAAATCCACTAAACTTGGAACCAAAGGCATGCACCCATCTCTTACGGAATAAAAGGAAGAAAAGAAAGCGAACAATCCCCATTTTAATTATAGGCGCGTCGTAAAGCGGCAGCAGCCCGCGGATAGTAGAAAGTTAAAAGACCTAAGGTAAGCAACAGGGTCTTTATGATTATGAGTGGACCCTCTTTATTTTGCCTTCTCTTGATCTTGATCGCTCTTACGGCAGACGGCTAGCTGTACAATAACAAAGTCTTCTCCTAGACTGCTATATTTGTATACTGAACTTATGAAATACCATAGGTAGTGTTGTACTTCTTAATCTTAATGAGCAGGATGCGCTTTAGTACGGGCTTTTGGGTTGATACCCTACGCTAGCAAATGAAGACAGAGCCTTACCTTAGTTATAGGGGGTGGATTCTTAGATCAAGCGAATCCGCTAGAAAGACCAGTTAGAGCAATAAGGTAGATCCCCCGCGAATGCAAATACAGCTTATTCTCATAGAAAGCTTTTTATTCTCCAGTTACATAGGCGTAACTTTCGCCCCCGAAGGCAGTTGCCAAAACAATTGCAGTTGGTACTTACTTGCGTGACATAAAGCCTTTCCTTAACTACTTCCTAAGGTCTTCCCATGTGTATGAAGTCCCAAAAGAGCTAATCCGATACGAGGCTTGCTTACTTAATAAGAAGAATACAGGTGGGTCCATCTACAAGAGCAGCGGGGAGTAATGGAGTGGATTTTGTGGAAATATTCATATGATGTGAGATCTCGTTCAAGAGTGGCTTACCCTGTTTGCTTATAGACTAACTGGAATCCTTGGAATTTTATATATAACTCGTAAACCTATAAAGAAGAAATAAAACCAACAATCTATTGCTCTGACGTTGGAATGAGAAGAAAGTCTGTCCTTAAACCCTTGAAAGCTGGGTGGGAATAATTACTAAAACCTAATTTAATTCAGTTTCGGAATCGGGATCCCCTGCTTATAAAAAAAATTATTAATTATAGGATTCATTCACTATTCTCCCGTGACTTGTAATTCTTATGCTAACTTGCTTTTGCATCTTCTCCTTAAAAGTTTCAGGCTATAAACATCCTTATTTGTCGTCTTATATATGTGAATCATTTCCACCCCCTTTGAAGCGCGTGATACGGCCCTAGCTTCTGACTCTGTGCCAAAAGAGATTAATTTAGTAGAATATAATGAGTTCGCCAAAGTAAATACGCTTCAACTGGAGCTAGTTAGAAAGCAAGTCCGGATAATCTATTATAAGGTAAAGTCTTCTTTATCTATGAAATTGTTGTGCAAAAATAACACTACTTGAGGTCGGTTAATCAACGCATTCAAAGGGTATTATAAAGGGTATAAAGCATAGCTTTCTGCAAACGGATTCGTACTCGTTACCACAAGATATGAGTCATCCGCCTGTTTACCAGGTATCTAAAGTTGCCTATGTGCTGGGTGTATCCGCATGTTCTCTTGCACGAGATGTTCTATCTTCAACTGCGCGCGACTTTACTTAGCAAGTAGTTTTATGGACTTGAGGTACTCCACCACTAAATGGATTGCTTGCTACCTTACCTTGTAACTCAACCCCAATGGGCACAAAAGGAGAAAGGAGGAGCCTTCGTGGTAGTGGTGTGGTATACGATCATGATCAATGGGCGGATAAGATAGAAAACTTTTTTCAGGAGTGGCCCCGTGCCTTTTCCTAAGCGAGTAGCTTTCTGCAGCAGCCAATAGCAGATTGAGATCGAGCGCTCATTCCTTCTGATTCTGAGCCAGGATCAATTTCAATTTCAGGGCTTCTATAATATAATAAGATACGAAGTCCTGTTTTTGTACCCAAAAACGCTGACCACAAACTGAATCTTGATGGTTAGAAATCCTTTTTATGGTTGGAAGACGCAAAAGCCTTTCTTTAGTGCACTAAGGGCATTGGCGGTTGCGCATTTCCGATCTTCTTCCCTTATTTTCTTTCTCGCACAAGTACTTCTTAATGAGTCTTGGGGCTGAAGTAGGCTTTGCTTTTAGGCTCAGGTATCGACAAAAGGCGAGGAGCAGGTCTTTATTCTTTGTTTCTTCGTCATGATCGTCGATTGAATAAACTACTGAATAAGCATTACGTGGGAATGATCGAGGGTCCATAGGGTATTGACCAAGGAGAGAGGAATTGAGAACGCAAGTGAGAGTAAGAATAGCTCGCTTCCTTAACAATAAAGAAGAAAGGACAAATGATGGAGCGACCGATGGTATTCCCCCTTTAGGCAAGAAAAGACAAGTCGATTATCTTAAAAATATGATGACTAAATTATTCTAAGTAAGGTCGAACGGAAACTCTTACTTGCTTGTTTTCTCACCTACGAACAAAGCTAGGCGTATCCACAGGATTTGCGTTTGATAGTCCAATGTTCGCCCTGTCCCAGGGATAGAATTGACATGCCCATCTGGTCTAATCTCCATTCGACAAGGAGAGTAGGGGGAGGATGGGGGAATACTCCGTAGAATAGATTTGCTCCTTTCAGTTCAGGGGCTTAAGGAAGAGATCACGAATCATCTTAAAACCTTAAAAATGGACCCCGAAGTGATCTTTCTTTTTGCTGAATCTGAGTCGTCATACTTTTCTTTTTATGGACGAAACCAGTGAGCTAATCTCCTTGATTGGTTGAAACTACTCTCCCCGGGCTCTGCTTGTTAGGTAGGATTTTGCCGATATCGTAATGATATGACCAGTCTCCTTTACCTGCCCTTTTTTCTGTATTGTATTGAATCTCCTGACTAAAGACTTGTTTGGCTTGATATAAATCTTGCGCTCGCTAGCAGCTTCGTAAAATCTACTCGCACTGGGACTATACCCTTTCCCTGCATTCTTTATGAGTCTCCTGACTTTGGCGGGTGCTTTTCACTATGATTTGATCTTTAAAGGTCCAAGGAAAGGATAGGTAAGTCTTCCCTCTGAGTACGGGTGGATCCGTAGAAAAAAGGATAGGCAAGGCGGTCTACGGTCGTCTACCGAGGTAGTAACCAGATCCAGGGGTAAGAAAGCAATATAATATATAATAAGGACACTGTAATTAATAGGATTTGTGCAACCACCAACAGCTGCTGCATCCATCACTGCTACATCTCTTTCTTTTACTCCATTTTCGTCATTAGATGATTCTACTTCGTTGCGCCGATAGTTCATCTTTCTCCGTAAAGACTTGAACCGTAACTGAGTCCGTGTCTTCCTCCATAAGGACTCCCCTCTAGTTCTTGGTCTAGAGCTGCCCTTTTTGGAACTACCTGCTCGCTTGGAAACCTAGGAAATAAAAAGTGCTCTTGTTGGCACTCCCCTGGTTGAAGGGTTACTTGCCTACTAACGAACGACAATGCTTGCCCATCTTAATGGCGTGGAACGAGCGAGCATATTTTACGTTGCGAGCCAGTTGTTAGAACGAGTGCAGTTCCTTTAATAATATAGTGATGAGAGGGTGTTCAAGTGAAGCAGAGCCCTATTCCTTAATACTTTAAAGTCTTGCTAGAGCCCGAAATAACTTAAGATTTATAAGCAAGGGACTTTGGACCCTAAACTTCTTCTTCGAATTCCGCTTGTCTTCTTGCTCCGGCTGGAAATGCCCCTCTTTGATCGAGGTTTTGAAGAACGTATCCTCTTTCGCCAGCCCCCCTCTCGTCTTTTTTAGTCAATCAAAATCTGGCTCGTAGCATAGATTTCACCCGCAACTTACTAGTGATGCTAATCTTTCTCCTCGAGAAATAAGAGTTCTTAATTAAGAGAAGAAACGTTATTGGAATTGCTTCTTTAATATAAGTCAATAGATGAGATAAGCAATTAGTGCATCTTATGATAACAAATTATAGGCGAAGAAAATTTTGATGTTTTTGAGGCTGATCGTGGAAAGACAGGCCCCTATAGATAGAATCTTAATCTTTATTTTATTTTTTAATTGGGGGCCTTTAGCTACTTCTACTGAAGCTGCTGAAACATCGGACAAAGGCAATAGGAACCCGACCAACGACTCCCGGTTACACGCTTACAAAGCGGGTTAAATAAAGAATGAATGAGACGGGCATGCTCGTGAGCGGAATGTTACGGTCGGACTGGCCGAGAAATCCAGCCAAAGCTAGGGGCGGTGCCACACCAAAATACCCTTAAACATGCCATAAATTCTCGGGAGACTTTGAAATGGGCATTTAGAGAGTTCGTTTCGCTGGTAAAATCGTCGAATGACCAAAAAGACCGGCAAACAGTAGCTTTTGACCTACTTTTTGTCTTGATAATGAGCGGATGTCCTTTCCGACTGACCCTAGGAATCCTTAGGGCCTATAAGCACCTATAACCATGCTAAGCCAAACCAGCCGTTAACTTGCCTGTGGATAGTGGTTTCGTACCAACCCTCGTCTTTGAGACTTAAGCCCGAGGAATTTTATCCTTTGTCTCAATCCATCAACCTAGTTAAGTGCCCGGACTCTTTCAACTTTTCCTTCGAGACCAGAGCTTGCTGATATCGGGATTTTCCTTTTGGAAAGGACTCATACTGCTGCCCTCCAAAATTTTATTTAGGGGACTTTTCTTATTTATGAGAGTAAGAGAGCTTGCTAGGGCTGCTTCAAAAGCTTCTTTATTTTTTTTTTGCATTCCCTTTCTTTTTTCTTCCAAAACAAAGGGGGGCTTACGCTTACTTTACTAAATTCACTTAAAGGAAGGGATCCGCTTTCTAGTTCTAGATTGGATTGGGAAATTTCTAGTTCGAGATTGAATTCTTCTAGTTTCTATCCGGAAAGCCAAAAAGAGACGCTGGGTCGGCAGAACGAATCTCTCCGAAAGCTATTATATGGCCCTTAAAAAAAAAGCAGAGAAGAACTTCCTATACTCATATCCATGCTAACTAAGAATAAGTTTAAGTGGTGTGGCTGACAACGGTTGGACTCGCGAAGGGGTTTAGAGTAAAGGATCCTTATAATATAATGCAGCTTGAGTGTGAAAAGATAAATAGGACTTTAATCTTAATGTTGTTGGTGAGACTATTAGTGATAGACCCTTTAGTTTAGGCCAACTACAGCTGCTGTGGCAGCAATTTCAACAATTACAGTGTAGAAGGAGCACTACTTAACTTCATTCTACTTTAGCATAGGGTCATGCCCGGCATACCTTCTCTTAAGCTTAATAGACTCCTAAATTTGTTAGGGAACGAGTTAAAGGGTGCGATAAAAGTGAAGTAGCTTTATAATCGTTTAGGAACGAGCTGAGCTAGAGTTGCCCAACAATTCCATTTATTTTGGGAAAATATTCACATTAATTTACGCCGCCCATAGATCTAAGAGGGCTTTTTCAAACCGTGTATCGCCTATGGTTATGGTGCAGGCAAGATATAGTGAACACACCCGAATCACTACACTTGGGAGCTGAAACAAAGACAACAAAAATTCAGTAGCTTTACTCTTTATTATATAATCATTATTATTTTTAAAATCGTCCTGATAATAAAGACTATTTTCCTAAAAACAAAGATCAGATCTCTTAAATCTCTGGAATCACGCTTTACCAAGGGGCATACCCAGAAAGAAAAGCAAAGAGGGTGCGACCATTGCTCCCGAACGTCACTTTAGATTGAGAGTCAAACCAACCCCCTTTCTTTCCACTAGCCAGGATCCGTTTCAATTTCATCTTTCCCTCTGATCATATCTCCGGCAATCCCTAGATCCAAGACCGAGATTCGAAAGGCAGTACTTAAATTTTTAAAGGTTTTAAAGGGTAGAAGGTCTATAGTTCGAATGAATTCCTCAACCACATGATACAATGGGTATGCCAAGGCAATTAGATCTTACTTCTTTTTGTTCGTAAGTTAGCGTGGCATGAAGATTAAGATAGGCTATGCCAACGGCTCTGACTATGGCTATCGGTCAAACGCATCTCTACCCAATCGTTAACGCGGAATGTTCTCCTCTCCCAAAGGCCTAGTCATTTCAAACCTCGCTTTCTGTGGAAGTAGTCGTGGTTCGACAAAACTACTTACGGGTGTGGCAAGTAAATAAACTAACTCGTATCTAAGCAAACAAGTGCTTTCAATACTGGATCAGCGAGCGATAGGGTTAGGGGGCAAGTCCTCTTTAGTGGAGTCTTTCATTCGTAACTATAATAAGTGGGGGGATTCGCCCCTCTCCTGCCAAAGCACATCTGTCCAACCACTATAATAACATCGCCAGCGAGGGGCATCTCATTCCACAAAGTGGGAGGGATCGGTGCTTCTTCCTCATACCAACTAAGTAGGCTGCGGCATCAACCCGTCAACACGGCTTCTTCCTCGGCTCTCATTCTAACCGTCGTAACCAACATCCGATCCTGTGCCCATTTCTTCCTAGCAAAATAAGGAGAACATACTCTTCTAATGGTGTGCCTGACAAAGGGCATCCTACGCGTCTTCTGGTTATACCTCGGCCTAATAAATCTGCCCTCTGTTCTAAGACCTACCAGCACATAGGCGTAGTTGACCCCCTTTTTAGTTATTTAGGAAATTTTTTGATATAAAAGCGAGACTACAGAAAGCATGAGAGGTGGGAGTCAAACTTACTTAGTTTGGTCGATTAATTTCACTTCCAGTAAAAAACAATTCCGAGATCGATATGCCAAAGCGCTTTTCTAAGAAAGTGCTTACATTGTTCGGGAGCACTTCCCCATATGCCAATACTTGCTGTTCTCATTGTCCAGCCCCTGCTCCTGTTCCGGATACTGCTCATGAGTGTGGCTTAATGTGGCTTAAGTTAAATAGGAAAATATCCCACCTATTAGATCAGGGCTCGACTTTATACATGTTAGGCAAAGGGTCCTATGGAAGAACTTTCTTTCTCTTTCTGCTTCTATTGAAACCTTTCGATCAGCTGAAGCTTCCGGGACTGCCCCGAGCAAGTACCGCATTGGGTTAGGACTACCTGGGAAATCCCACACGTGCTAAAAGAAGAGAAGTCTCTTTCTGCTTCTATTTTTAGTAGTGGATAGCATTCCCGTATTGGACGGAAGAATGAGCCACTGTGCTTGGAGTAGCCATACCCCTTCAAAGTAGCAGAGATCACTCGAAAGGCATGTCACTGGCTCGAGAGTAGCTGGCTTTGGGTCCAAATACCCTCACTTACCTTTGTTCAAACCCATAAACCTTGTCTGGCTCGCCGGCAAATGCCTTGTCTCGCTTGTTCTCCACGCATAATGCCTGTTTTCAAATTCAAAACCGCATTCTCGCTTGTGACCTTTCCTCAACAACTTAATAGACCCGCATTCATGGAAAAGTAAAGCTGAGAAAGATTCGTTTTAAATTATCAACTGCATCCTTCTCGGGGTTCTGGATATGATAATTGGCTAAATCCCCTTTCCGTTGACTTATGTTCGGTATACATACGTAATGAGCCGGCTGTTGTTGCTGAAGTGAGCAAGGTTTTCTCGGGTCCTTGGCTGGCTGGGATAGGCTTTCTTCTTGGGCAGCAAAATCTAAGTTAAGTTAAGGGCTCTTGGATGAGTTAACTAGTGGACGAGGCTAGTTCACTTCTCTCCGGCTCCTGCAATCAAAAAGGAAAAAGACTCTGTTGGGACTAGACTTGTGGAAGCGTCTTTCGTCGTTAAAGAACGAGAGAGATAGGCTAGTAAGATACTTACGAGTGAAAGTTGGCTCTAAAAGGGCATGAATGAAAGTCAGGTCGAGAAGATTCACAAAAGTTTGATCCAGCAGTCACTCCCGGGGAAGATGGACCCATGGGGAAGAGGGTAGCATAGCCTTGTTCTCAGCCCTTTATTAGTAGGCCGTGATTGAAATCAGACTTCGAAAGAGAAGACATTTAGGAAAGATTCGCAAGCAAGTCCGGCACATCCGACAGGTCATCCATCGCCTCGGTCTAGCTTTTATGCTTGAAAGAAAACTACCACTGTTTACCAACACCCAATTCGCCCTCGTAGTAGGGTTCTTTTTGGAATAAGACGGATGAACGCACCTTCACTGACGAAGACAAACCTTAGATTTAATTTTTTATGGTGAATGCTATAATAAAAGGGAAGCCGCCTTCTTAGTTATTACTTTCGTAAACAATATATGAAGTGCCACGCAAAAACCAGAATACAATTGTGGCAGCCGGTACTTTACTCTGCCTTTATACTTTTATGAAATTAGAGAAGAAAGTTACAACTAGGGAACGAGCGTGTTGTCGTTTCCAAAGGCGTTTGACACCAAAGAGCGGTGACATGCGCTTCTTCTTTTTTTCGATTCGCCTAAATCGAGATTCTTCTCATCTATCGCCAGAGTTTTTTACTGTACTAATATCCTTTTCCAGTTGACTAGGATTCCCGCCTCTGTGATCTGATAGAATGGAGCTTGAGACCTTGTACCATAAAGAAAGTTCTCTTTCTCTGGTTCGTTGTTGAAAGGAGCTCTCGGAATTATAAAACAGCCATCATTAAGCGGAACGGGTATGGATCCTCGTAGACGCATTACATTGGAAAAGAGAGGGTTAATCGAACTTTGCGTGCTCTCTATCTTAGCTGTAATTCTTCTTACTATGCCTTCAATAAGACGAGATTTATCTCGATAAACAAGGATCGAATCGAACGATCCCAACGAGCGCTGGAAAGAAATACGTCTTTGAAAACACGGACTCAGTCATAAGATTCCGAGGATTGGTTCCTATACATGATTGGTTTAGAGATCATCTTTCGCTGTGAAATAAAAGAGCCCTCATGTTCCCATCTTCTCTCTAGTTTATGAAATTTTTAAGTCATATATGAGGGATCAAACTGCTACTTTACTTTCAGCCTATTTCACCAGGGTTACAGGTTGGGTTGCCGAGTAAAAATTATTCATTTAACTTTTCCATAGACTTACTGCTCGCCCCGGAGGGCGAACCCTTAGGAGTCTCTTAGATGAGGAAAAAGACCCAACTTATTTCTTTATTCACAACTCTCTGCTGCAACATTCTTGCATTCAATTAATTTCTGGGCATCCTCTTTAGCTGCTCGTTCTGGTTATTCATACGAGTGCTCCCCTTCTTTCTTGTGATCCGGAAGAAGATTCAAATGCAAATCCCACTTACCTGTTGTAGTAATCCAGGGGCACGGGAGTTAAAAGCTGCTTAAGTTCTAGGTGCGGGTGATCCACTGGATGTGCTTTGTAGTGTGGATCTCTTTTCTTGGTCAGATTACTCTGCAAGCTATTGCATAACCTATACTTTTACTTTCTAGCCGAGTTCTTTTAGATTCTTGTTCAGTTGTGTTCTTTAACGGATTATTTACTGTAAGTTGCATTATAAATAACTCTTGAGATTCTATCTTACTATTTATCAAGAATGAGATTAAGCTGTTTTCTTTTGCACGCCTATGATCTTACTACTCGTCTTCCTACTACGGATTTGGATTGAGGTAGCCGCCTTGTCTGATGAAATTCATTCAACTGCTGCTGCTTTTACCCCAACAGCACACCGACACAATAGATTCTTTCCTCTGCTTTTTTTTGTTGTGGTTCCCAGTCACCAGCTGCTTATCTTAACTTAAGGGAAAGAAATTTTGAAAAGAAAGCCAAGTCTTATCTTGAGTAAGCATAAGTAAGAAAGAATCTAAATTACCTTAGAATATAATATATTCAATTGTAAGCTTAGCTGGCAGGAAGAAACGACGGCTCGCAAGATCTTACCCTTTGAAGCCCTATTCCCTTTTGACCTCAAGTCCCGGAAAAGGAAGGGTAGGCGGCTTCTAAAACAGAGCTTGGTCCTAATCTTAAGCCAGAGTATTTAGGCCCCAATAAAGGGTAGGGTGGTTTCGCGTGTTTGCATTCGAGCATTAGAATGAGGCAAGCTGTAAATCAAACCAATCATCCCAAGCCCCAACCCATCAACAGCAAAAACCTCAACAGCTTCAAAGTCAAAAACAGAATCTTCGACAGGTTCCACTGGAACTTCGTCTGGATCAGCAGCAACTCCTTCTTCTTCACAAACAGAGAGTACATCTTGGCATCTTACGTGTTGCATGCACGTTATCCACTCATCGAACATCCAAAGCGTCTCCTCTCCTCAATAGGACTTAAAAGCTGCGGCATTCCAAGGGATGTTTTTATTCCTGTCCTGTTTTATACTCTGGTTTCGTCGTGATATGTCTTTACGGAATCAGAAACTTCTTCCCTTAACTTAATTAAGAGTTATGCCCCGCCTACAAGAAAAGGCTTCTCCTCTTACAAGCGCGGAAACTTTATAAGAAAAACTAAACCCAATTTAAGAGGGTCTGCTCGTAGGGCATTCGCCGAAATGAATACACCCGCTAGTGAAACAAGTTGGGATAAATGCCCCTGTGGCCAATTATGAGTCCTAGAGCTGGTGTTCGGGATTTGACATCAAAACTGTCGTCAAGTATCTCCTTATCCAGACAGAATGAAGGCAGCTTGTATTGCTCTGATCCTGCTAAAAATTTACGTGTTGGCGAGATCTCACATGCTATCTATCAGCCGAAAAATCCCCCCAAAATGGGCAATCTGCAAACAAAGGACACCCTACTTGAGATATATCTACATGCAAACTATCAGAGCAAGCGCAGTAGCGTTTGAACCCAGCTAAAACTTACCTCATCCTTTCACTCGCAGCATACCTCTTGCTCTAGGGATTACCATTCAATGTCATTCCTATTTTCCAAGAGCCCTTCTCTACTGATCAGAGGGACATTCAGCTATAAGAGTCCCACTTCCTAAAATGTGCCCTCAACCAGCATAAGCGCACATATTTCCTTGAAACCCAGAGGAATTTTCCGCATTTGCTAAGAGAATTAGCCTAGCATCTATCTCCCGCCTCTCTTTTACCAATCACATGAAATTACGAACTTCTAAATCAATCTCGAAAAGAACTTTAGGAACGGGGTCCTTGAAACAATCTTTGATCCCAACCTCGTGGAAAAGCTTAAATTCCTTCGACATAAGGAGAGGAACAAACCATACTTCTGGTTTAAACTTACTTTGAAAAGTATCTATTTATATATGATAAAACAAGTCTTAAGTATAGCCGTTTGCCAGGTTGATCTCAATAATCAATATATATATTTTTATTATATAATTGATATGTAATGTATAAAGAACTGTCCTTACGCTACGGAATCTCAGTCAACACAAGCGATATGTACTACAATTTTAATAAATACGGAGGATAAAGATACACTACTGGATATACAGTACGAGAAGCAGTAGTCTAGTTAAAGGGCGCTAGGTTAGCCAAGCCTAGGAAGTTGATTGGATACGTCCACTCCGCCAAAGCTAGATTCGGATACTTGGTAAGTAAGCTTCGCCTTCTTCTCAATGCCTCACTCAGACAGTCTCTCTCTTTCTCCAGTCGAGTAGTTCGGCGACCTCTTCCCTATTCGTTACGTTATACTTGTTTCCGATTAAGTGCTTAAAGCCGTAAGCCCCTTCCTGCCGCTTTGGGCTCTTCTTTTCTCGTCCTCTGAACTTTCTTCTTCAGGTCTCGGTACCTAAAGGTTCCTGATTGTCTCAGCTTTGCTTGAGGGGTCGGGTTGTTGAAGAGAATTCGCCCTACTGGTTAAGCACCTTTTTTAATTTAAGAAGAAAGCAATAATAAAGTAAAGTAGTATGACACTTCAAACGATATCGCGCTGGCACGAAAGAACGGAATTGCTGGGACAGCTGCCTGAGATCCACCTTGTCTTGTCCTAAAGGAAATGTCTCATCCCTTGTACTCTTTGTCCAACTTGTCCTATTATTATAATTATTATAAAGAAAGGCCCTGGGTCCTATACTATTATTATGACTTGCTTTAAGGATTTTTGGGGTTGATTGCGGATAGAGAAGCCGGTTTGGGCAGGCATCCAGATAGGTTAGACCTTTACTTGGTACCACAAAAAACTTTGCCGATGTTCAAGTCTAGCCTAAAGAAAAGAGGAGGTCCCCGGGAATTCAGAACGTCTTACGGAACCTACTGCTTCTTTTTTTATCTTTCATTCGTTCGGTGCCGTAAAACCTGTAGGATCTAACCATCAACAGTTATAAGTCCTGAGAGTCGTCTAGGCTCGGATGTACTAGATTCGATTCCTATGCCTGTTTTACTATCCATCCTACTAGAAGAAGGAAGAGAAGAAATTGAAAGGTCCGGTCACACCATTGCAGGATAGACCGCGCATCCTTTCTCTTATAGCGAATCCTTTAGAATAAAGTGAGGTATTCTTCTCACTACGTTACATCATTGTCAGTGCTAATGCTGCGCCACATCTTGCTCACCTCGATCGTTCTCATTGGCCCCTCCTCCCGGGAAAAGCAGGATTTGATACCTCTGTTGGGACCGACACAGGGATGGATCCTCTCTCATACTTTGGCTTCTGGGTATATTCTTCTCTAATATCGAATAAGAAAGGAAATATACGGCCAATACGCACCCGCTTCGTAGATTGCGCTTATTCTGTTCCAAGACCTATCAATAATAGACGTAGTTGACTCCGCATTATATGCGAAGAAAGACCCCTCAATCTCTTAAAAATGCTCTTCATTCGATCAAGAGAGGAAGCCCGGGTGATCAATCCATTAACCTTTTATAAACAAGCTCATCCTTAATTCTATGGGCACGTCTTACTAGGGAAATAAAGGTCATAAGACCCAGAAATCACTATCCTTGAATATGTCATTTGTTTACTCGACCTCATTTGTATTCCTTGTTTAGAAGCCTAAAAAAGGGTATCAAGGTATTCGGGGACTAGAGGCTGGCTCAAGCGATAGTGAATAGGCCCGGGGACTTTACTAAGATGGCCCCTTGGTACCTCGTGAAGAAAGAAGAGAAAACGCGTTCACTTCCAAGCACAGTAAAGAACTCCTACAGCCTACCCTTGGGAAAGGATTGGCGTTAAACCTTTAACATCAAATAACCCCACTCAAGCCAGCCGCTACTCGGGTCGAGTAGTTCCTATTATTTACGGTCGTAAGATGAGTGTGATTTTTTATGAGGCATTTCGAACAGCTTCATCCATCAATGAGACATTCGGACTGGACAATCAAGGCTATGCTTTGCCTTTATACGAGACCCCGAGTCCCGTGGTATCGGTAGAAGTAGAATATGAATGGGAACACCCCAAAGATAAAATCTCTGTGTCTCGATCTGGAGGAAGCATACCTAGAAAGCAAAGAAAAGAGAGGTGGAAGGCTTTCCAGCCCAAAAAGAAAGAAGGAAGAGCGGCTGAAGTGACACTTTAATCCGGTTATACCCTTACCCCGGAATTGACTCATCAAAAGCACAAGCCTTCTCAGTGAAGGACCCTTTCATTCAATTGTTTTTGTATTTGTGTAATGGTCTGACCGGTCTAGCGAGACCTGCCTCTGTCTTTGTCTTTTTTTTCTGTTTTATTAATAAATCCCTTTCCTCGAACCTCGGACAATCACGAACCTTCTTCTTTCCTATGCCATTCGCTTACCCGTAAATGAAGTCGCTCTGTCCAGAAAGTGAGAGTTTATAGGCATATGCCCAGTCGGTTGAAGATAGAATAGAGGTTAGGTTACGTACAGACGTATCTGAGCGATGGGACAAAGAGATCAACGGGGCAGATAGCCTTTACTTTATGAGTTAGCAACGGAAGTAAAGAGGAGGTATTCTTTCATAAGACATACTTCCACGAAAGAATCTCTCAATAATACATAATATGAAGAATATAACTAAGAATATTAAGGACGTATTAGAGCAGTTGGCGTGAGGAAGCCTCTATATAGTATAAAGTTTAATACCAAGGCATTAAAAAGCGGGTCATCTTAAGCCATGTCTGTCGGAAAGTACGACCATTAGAACGGCAGCAATTCTACATTTTAACATTGTTGCGCAAGCTTTTATTCTATATTATATCTTATTGGAATGGGACTACGATTCATTCGTGGCTCGCTCTTAGAGCGATCATCCCCTTGTCCTGGAGGCGGAAAGGCTTCCCAGCTCGCTGCAGTTAAGAAAGAAACGGAGTACCTCTTTTTAACCATTAGGACTTGGTCGAGGTATTCCTCGTCGTAACCGGACTCAGCCACAGATGCCTTTTCCACCGAAATAATAAAGACTGGATGCCTATGTAGTTTTCCATCCGGATGCGCTTTTCCCATGATTGGAAGTATTCTCCTATAACTAAAGAAAGATAGAAAATAGAGTACCATTGGCTGGGTTTACCCACTTTGACAGGCAATTCGGCCTACTACTTATATAAGTATACCCCCCTTTTAATGGAACTTCACAGCCATATGAGCACTTGGCCAGAGCGATACGTTCCCCTTTAAGCTCACCTTCCTCTTTCACTTAGGGGCAATCAAGTACGAGCATTAAGCCTGTCTTCTTGAATACTCAACCAGTCCGCATAACCATATAGGGCCCTCCCTAGGAACCCTGCTATGGCACTTGGCTTTATATGTTCGATCGAGGGAGCGCAGTGTCCACTTGTTCTTTGATCTTTCCCGATTTATAAATTACGATCGGTATCGCCAATATCGTAAATAGAGCGACTCTTTTAAGAATTTCATTCCAAGATATCCACAGGGTTTTTGCTTTTGAATGCTAAAATAGCACGTTTTTTATGATAGCTTAGAAAGCCTTACTAAAGACACGGAAAATCGCGGCTTTCATTGAATGTAATTTCATCAAATTTTTCTCTTGAAATCTCTGTCAAATTGTTTTGAAAGAAGCGTGATTCATTGAGTGAGGAATGCCGATCTTTAAAAAGGATTCCCTTACATTACTAAGGGCGGATCCTTATTAAGAAGGGTTTTAATGAGAGGTTAGTAGCAACCGATTCCACCATTCTTGGAAGCAAAATCCACTAATGAGGGAGTTGCCCTCCTCTACCGGTTGGCAGTGGAGGAAAGTTCGAGCCAAAGCCGGGTCTATGCTCTTCTGATGAAATGTGCAGGCATACATAAGGAATGAGATGGGGCCTTGCCCTTGTGCTGCGTGTAGATACATTCGTAGGTAGATCGGATATAGAATGGCGCACCCGCCTAGTATTTGCGAACGGAGTCCCCGTTAAGCCATGCCCTAGGGGGCGGAGACCCTTAAAGAAGCACCAACTCCAGCTTTTTATAAGAAGAGTGAGTAAATGGTCACCGAAACAGATTACCATTTTGGCGATGAATATCTTAGGCAAGTCTCCAACAAGACATATAGAAAGTGAATAGGGGATGCGAGTGATCCCGTTAGCAAGTCAAGTAGGACACCCTTTGTATGTAGGATTCGTAGGGGCCTCCTTTACTGTACCTAGAGAGCGGACTAGTTGATGACAGATTTAACATGAAAATATTAGTGCCAGTCCCGGGTGGCTTCAGACAGAATTGGACCAATCGAAGAAGAGAGGAGGCTTCCAGGAAAACGAGCTCTTATAATAACGTTATGCTTTCCTACTATATAAGTTGCTTGCTTATTTGTAAAAGAAGATTGAAGATCTAAATTAGGGGATGGGGTACCGCAATCAAGTAGAATCGATCCAATCCCCCGTGGAAGTCTCTCTTAAGGATAGCTTTGCCTACGGGCTTACGTGAACTCACAAAGGGAAGACGTCTAATGAAGCAAGCGGAATATGTGAGTGTGCACAAGTCGAGTTCCGTAATATAGAATAAAGGAAGGAGTTGACCTGCTAACAAAAAGGAGGGTTTCTCCCTACCAAGCGAGATTCCTATGACCGAGGGCGATTCTCATGAAACCAAAGGACGAGTCCACTTGTTATAGTGAGCACTTACCAACATATTATCTGTAACTGTAATGCTAGACCTATTTTCACACGGGAACCTATTCCTGGAACCAAGAGTTAATACTTCATTTTCTTATTAGGCAGGAGTATAACCAAAAGGCTGGGAAAAGTTTCCTTCCCTACTTAAAATCTTTAAAAGCGGAAACTCCCCACTTCGTAAAGCAAAAACCAGTAAAAACGAGGGTCTATTCCGGGAATACGGAGCTATTACTTATGATGCTTACAAGCCGAAGGCGAATCCTAAGATATAAGTAGCTAATGAGCCAGTAAAAGACGTATCAGCCGTTTGAATGGAACTCTCCTATGATAGAGATATTATACGAAATCCATCGCTGTTTGAGGATTCGGAGGTAGAGGCACTGCACGAAGATGCACAAAAAGAAAGAAAACACATTTACAGAGGTGACTCCTTCGAGATAACAAAAAGTTGTACAATGCTTCTCCCCTTACACTTAACATATTGCGTTGACGAACCAACCATGAAAGATAAATAGATAAAACTTTGAACTAATTGACCCCCAAAAGCGCTTCTTTCCTATTTCTTAGGAGGCGCACCTGTCTGAGAAGTGCCAAGGCGAGCCTCATTAAAGGAGGGTTTCATTAAAGCAATCTTTGATTCTTAATACGAGGTTCAAGGGTCGTTCGCGGGATGTTAAGAAAACAAAACTTTAAAAGAGGGAGAGGCCATCAAAGAATAAAAGCGGAATGAGAGAATGCCCAGTACGGCCTTTAGATTTACTTTAGAGTTCGCAGGATTGCTTTCGTCAATAGATTGTGTCACCAACAGCGGGACAAAGTACTATTCTTCGATAGTGAACATTAGCTAGGCATCAAAACCTACCTTAGAAAGACGAGGTGCGAGAGCTTCGTTCGGTGATGATGTTTCAATTGAGGCTTTTTCCCAAGGGAAGCTGCTGGAGACGGGTACTACAACGGGAAAGCAAGACCTCCTTTTGTTCTGATTCTAAGGAAAGTGCTTAAAACTAAAGTAAAGATAGGTATCATAGTAACGTATCGCATAGACGCTTACTCAATTCATTTGGGGTATTGCTTTTATTAAAGTGAAAAACTTTTCTATAATATAAAGAAAAAGGTGGATACTAATATGCCTTTTCCTTACGCCTCGCGTAAGTAAGAGTCCCTGCCTCAATATCAAAAAAGTAAAGCTTTCTCGTACACCTTCACTTGCATCTCAAACTCTCCGAACCATAAAAGAAAAGAAGGCACCCGTGGCTATACCACTTGAGCGCTTTCGACAGCTTCTCTTAGCTTTTGAGCGAACCAGAATGAATGTATTTTACTTGCCCGGATCTTTCCAAGATTTTAATTACCGATGATGAAAAAGAAATGATATGTACCTGATAATTACATTAAATGGCTCCAAAAGGTAAGCTTCTGTCTGAGCTTCCTATTCTCTAGTCCCTTCTCTCGCACTGCGCGAGAGAGCCTCCTCTCTTTCTACTAATGAGATCCTCCTCTCTCTTTTCCAATCTGACTCGGGAAGCATCATGAAGAGCTCTATCTTGAGTTCCGAAATGCGCAGGTCAAGTTTTGATTCCCAAGGATTTTAAGTCGAAAAATCCCGAGTTCTTTAAAAATCTTTTTTTCTTTTTGACAAATCATTAGTGAAAAAGGCAATCAAACGAAAAAAGACCGGG